>JAOYSI010020213.1:0-26836 GCA_025775065.1 Hiodon alosoides | reverse complement strand
AACACGGTGCACTCAAAGCCACATATGTGTAACACAGTGCACTCACAGCCACGTATGGGTAACACAGTGCACTAACATCCACGTATGTGTAACACGGTGCCATCAAAGCCACATATGTTTAACACAGTGCACCCACAGCCACGTATGTGTAACACTGTGCCATCAAAGCCACATATGTGTAACACAGTGCACTCATAGCCACGTATGGGTAACACGGTGCACTCAAAGCCACATATGTGTAACACAGTGCACTCACAGCCACGTATGGGTAACACAGTGCACTAACAGCCACGTATGTGTAACACGGTGCCATCAAAGCCACATATGTGTAACACAGTGCACTCAAAGCCACGTATGTGTAACGCAGTGCACTTATAGTCGCGCCTCATCCGCTTCGGGGATGATGGGGGTGCATAATCATATGGCCACTTTGTGACGGAACATTAGTCCAGATTAGAGATTCTGAAAGAACATCTGGAACGACAGGAAGCTGGATACGTTGAGGAGGTGGGGATATGACAAAAGGGAGGGCTTGTACATTCATGTTTGAGGCTTTCTCCTTTATAACTATATATTTATATATATATACTGAAGGGAAACTCAAATGCATTATTAATTATAAAGAGAGAGAATTTTCAATCTGTGCTGTACAAAGCAAAATGTTGAGATCTAAGGTGTTGGGAATGTTTGGGAAGGGATTTAGTATCTGTTTCCTCTTAGTGTTGACCACATGTACTGTATCCAATTGATACCAGCAGAAAGAGTAAACCACACACATGTTATGAAAGGGGAGATTTCTTTCCCGGTGTAAAAATGTAATCGTTAAGTTAATAATAAGATAAAAAACAGACAGAACTTTGGACATGGCATTTGTTAACATGCTTGGGAATATCTAGCTTGAAACTTCAAGTTCCATGTGCACAGTTGTGAATTGAATATTTTGCAAGCCCAGGTGGCTTTTTTCAGCCCTGTGCTCTTTCTATCTCTAGCTATATTTAAATGCAGCTGGGCAAAAAGTATTTTATTCAGTTTGGGCTGCTGGTTACTTACTCTCTGGTTGGGTGTGTTTTGGACTGTCCGTGTGGCTGCCCTTGAAACAGGACTGAAACAGTTAACCCACAACTATCCCTATACCCACTGGATATCAAGCAAGATGCAGACATCCTTCATTAGTTAGATACAATGCCCACACCTATCATGAGCTCTAATAGCCTAAAAAAAAATGGACCAGACTAAAATAAGGTCATAGTGCATCAGCAACATAAGACTTACGTTTCCTCTACCAGATGGGGGTGAAAAATATCCAACAAAGGACTCCTCCGATACCTGACTGATGTGGACTGGAAATAACCTTCTCAACCAAGTGTTTATGTTGCTACATAGCATTGCAAAGTGTTCAGCCATTTACTCTTAAAATTTAAATGTATGTTCTTTGGGAGCTTAAGACGGATGTATTAATATTCATTAAGAGTTGGCACAGCTTTCCAATAAACAATTTTATTCAATAGAGAGCAAAAAAATCATGCAGTTGGTTTATTCCAACTCCTTCTTCACCTCCAGTCTGTTGGTAGAAAGGTATGTGGAAAAGTTACGTAAAGCTGTAATCATATTTTGACAAATAAATTGTTATTAAACCTGTTGACAAAGAGGGTTGCTTGGAGGTCACACATTAGTGGATAGGTGATGAAGAGGTCTGACACCTATTACAAGATTGTAAATTCTATAAAAGACCTCTGTTTGACTCTATGTTGAGTTTCAAGAGAAAGATTGACGACTATTTAAAACAAGCACACTCATTCTGCAATCTCTCTTAGTCAGCTGAATTAACTAATGCCAGTCCTGCAGCCTGTGGTGCTCGAAAGTTACACCAAACATTCAGGGTGCTTCTAAGTGGGCAGTTTCAATCTAATCTGCCATTTAGTCACAAAAACTTCCAATGAAATCTTTCGTCTCCTCACTAAACAGCGACCCCTGTGGCATTGCAGGTGCCTGCAGGCACACAATGCAATTGGTGGGGATGGGCCTCTCCTCCAAATAGTGCTGGACCTCTCTAAGGGGTGGGTGGGTTCCTATGTATATTGCCCAAGTGTGGGGTTGCTGCATTTATAATAGCGACCCTAAACTGCGATAGCACAAGTGCTGAGTCAAATGCTACAGATGTGTTCTACAAATACTGCACCATGTTTGTATTCAGAAAGGTTACTCAAATGCCAAATATAAGCAATTTTCATGTCTGCGGCAAACTACATATAGTCCACTTAGTGACTAAATTCAGGATATTGTTAAAACTCATCATAAGTGGCAGACTTTAGGACCTTTATGTACACCCAACTTTGTTTGTCTATTCCAAAGGGCACAGCTTAACTTACCTTTTCAACAGTTTAATGCCATGTTAACTTCCCTTGAAAGAAATGCACAGCTTATGCAACTTCTGCTGAGGCAGTGACCGCACACACTGAACAAAAGTACATATTCAAACAATTGATTGAAAGTAAATCCACACATGCTATTTATGTAATTTCCTGTCCATTTCCTTTCTGAACATGCCTTGCATACCAGAAGCTTAGGCCAGAAGAGTTCTTGTAAACAGGGCATGGGGTCTTCACATTTAAAATATGACATTGTTCCTTGTCTAATCTCGAATTCTTCTTGACATCTTATTCTTGGGCTAGATGAATAAACATATTTAGTGCTGTTAAAAGATATGTTTAAACCAGTAAGCACAAAAGTATTTATTGAATTGATTTGCATAAAATGTATTTTAACATAAATTTGGCATAATGAAAAGTATTGTGACATACATTTAGTTTAAAACCTTTTTTGTACTAAACAAAAATAAAATGTGAAGAAATACCCCATTGATGTATTTATATGTGTTTTTATATGCTTTGTGAGTATCTCTTAGGTGAGAGAAAGGGTGGGTTTATTTAAATTGTTAAAATGGCCACTACAGGGTACCCACTAGACAAGGGTGAGGCCAAAAAAATAATCCACTGCCATTAATCTCCACGGTGAACTTTGTTTGAAAAGACTGGAGATACAATAATGCTTTGGTATTGATCTTGGATCGCAATGCTATGGGTGCCATTGTTTGCATCATGTGGCAATGCATTACTATCTTGTTGGACTTTTAAATGTATGTTTTTACTCTTTTCTTACATGGGTGATTGGACTTGTGGTCTTATGCCTTGTAATTTGGGTGGGGGAGATACAAGCATTATAGTATCAATGATCATTTTTATTTAATAGACATGAACATGAAAAATAAAATGGGTAGCTAGAAGTCGAAACAGCTGTAAAAGTCCTCTTTGTTTTACTGTCATAACTTGGATAATTTATTTATTACTTCAAGCCCTGCAGAGCTAAAATGAAGGCTTTTCAAAACAGACACTATCAAGTTTACTGCTGGGCTAGGGTCAACCCAGCTACAGAATTGGCAGCTTGGAAACAAAAGCTAGTCAGATGAAAGCATGTATAATGACATTATATTTACTGCATCAACTCCTGTTGCCCCTGACCACTCATCAGAGGAAAGCTACACTACTTTGCAACAAGTTTAACCCCCAAAGGCACTTCTAAAATGTATTACATAAGTTGGTAGGCATTTTATCCCACTAAAAACTGTGTTTTGAAAGGACTGTATAGCTGGTTTTGGAGAGAATGGTGATAGCTGTCAAAAGGGCTCCTATCAGGAAGACTCCTAAAGATGCAGGCTGTCTTTGATCACTTTTAGTTTCATTTTGACAGGTCAGTCATCAGAGAACATTTTAGTTTGAGTATGGTTAGTAATCAAACCAACATATCCACAAAAGGCAGGCTTCATGTACCCTATTCAATAGTACGCATTCAAATTAATGCTACTCAGAAAGGTGCTTGTAAGTAGCAATACTGTGTGCAAAAAAAGTAGCCATAGACAAACAGTAAGGCAGCGGAACAAAACTAAGTATAACTACAATCTGATAAGTAAGAACTATTGCTCAAATGAAAGTAAATAGTAAAACAAAACATCTGATGATAAATCTTAATATATTGCGCATACTGTTGATGTTCAGATGATGGCTTTCAGATCGTGTCGGCCATCTGAATATTATCAACTGGTGACCACCTAAGCCATCAGGTGAGCTGTCAGATGACTTAGCAGCCATTTTGGAGGGTCATTTTACTTTGCCTCTTGATAGTGAATTTGATAAGGAACTGGGCATTTACTTCAGAATGTCTGAAACAGCCGCTCCTACATTAGTACAGCTAATGTGTGCCTTAGCTGTTCTTCAGAAATTGATCATAGGCATGACTTGAGCATTTTTATTACCAACACAAATCTCTGTCTTCTTTGCTAGAAAGTAGCTTTGTTAATTTGCCATTAGTCGACTGGGACCATGGTTGTTGAGGCCCACCATCAGTATGATGGAATCCAGGGTTATATCCTCTGTGGATTTTTGCCACTTTTATCAGGATTTTATTGTGTGTAGGCACTCTTGGATAAATAGAGTCAGCATTGGACCGTGGCACCATCTTTGCTGCCCTATAAAGTCAAGGCCACTTGAGTCAGGGATGAGTCCTGCCGCCCTATCAAAAGCTGGATTACTGGGTTGGGGTTGGAACTCCAAAAGTTCTGAATTGAGTATTCCTTCGACCACGTTGGGTCAGATGTCCATCTTTCTTGATTAGGAGACACTTGGGTTTCTACTGTAGTTGTGGTGTTTCAAGCACATGTACCATTGCTGGCTATTGAGTAGTTGGGCTGGAACCAGCTAGAGGCCCACTCTCCTGACCGTCGTCAGACAATGTAGGCTTGTTGAGTTGGCTGTACAGGGATTGAGATGCTGGGTTGGGTCTAACTGTGACCAGGGGTTGAGTGATTGGATCACCTCATGCTCCTACAGTAGGAATAAAGACATGTGGTCAAGCCGTTGCTTCCATTTCCACTTTAGATACTGCATTAGCTCTGTGGAGGGTGCTATATTAAGGTACTCATGGCTATACTACATGGGTGGTTGGCACTGACTGAATGAGAATGCCCTTTATCCATCGTTTTTTGAGGTTAGCTGGAGATAATAAAAAATCTGCAAACACTGCTCAGGCATAATAGGCTGAACAAATACATTGACAAGGGTGGACAATCAATGTACTCTCAAGTTCAGTAACACGTAATCTCAGTCAATTTTTGACTGCACCTGAATACACGGTATCCATGGTCAGTATTTACAAAGCAAATAGGAGGTGTGGTGAATTGTGATAGATGTAAAGCCTCTCAGCACATTCCATGAAAGTTCTGCAAGAACACTACAATCTCACATGTAATCTCACACCATCAAATAAATACGTTTTTAAATAAATCCATATGTAGTTGAAAAATAATTCTGGGAACGGGACTTATTTGTGGTCTTGTTGTTAGTGCAACTATATTGCTAACTTTAAATTGAATTTTTCATAGGTAAGCAACTTGCTTATTACAAATTACCTTAGCAATCCACAAATGATAGTTTGGCAGTATAATATTAGCCTATAAATTCACAACAAAGTGGCTTTTCCACTATCCAATTAGCATTTACTTTGTACAGCAGTAATTGCCAAAAAAATTACAGATGAACGTCAGGATTTGCTCATATTCAGAGGGTGTGTCCCATATCAGATTTCCCTGGAAAAGAAACAAAAATGTAAAGTTGAAGACATACTGAAATACTGTATGCGTTTGCAGTGGTTAATCTTTATTTTCGAATGTTGTGCTTGACTGCATAACAAAATGAGAAAAGGGAGAACACACACATATTAGTTCAGTATAACACATAATTTTAACGAAACAACGAAACATTATAAATATTTTTAATACTTTAATTTGAACTTTATGCCCCACATAAAAGAAATGAAGAAAGGGTTGTAATTTTAGTTTTTTATCCATATGGCCACTGTATTTGCATTTGTATTTATATACAGTATGATGGTGTTTGTGTAAGAAAACGGGTAAATCCAGTACAGGTGCTGAAGGATTTCTCAGTCAAACACCAACAAGCACACAGCGTTCCACCCTGAGGATAGCCATGAGGGCAGCACAACAGAGGCCAAAAGAACAAAATGGAAGTAAGCGGTCAGCTCAGCAGAGGAATGGTCTTGGACTCAGACCAGCAAAGCCAAAATAAAATATAAGTGTCAAAAACCCACATGCTTCAAATTATAGAGATTCATCAACACATTTCCGCCCTTTAAAATGGCCTTTTACTACTGTAAAAAATGAATATTTTTTATTTTACTGAAGCAAAAACAATTTTTCCTAATTCAGTCAGTATGAATGGAAGTTCACACAAAGTACAATCAATATGAATATGAATAGGAGACCAACAAAAAGTACAATACAAGATCTTCTTGTTAAACTTAAGCTTAAACTTGAGATGGATCTGTAGACAATATCCAACCCTTTCAGCTCTTGGGTAACTGTGTTCATGGCTGCAATAAATACACACGGAGTAGCCACTGGGTATTTATTTCTTTAAAAAATTCTGTAAACAATCAGAGAACAAATGACCTAGCTTAAACAATTTTTTACCACAGTTTTGTGTTTGTCGTTGCTAATTGTTACTATTGATATTTTACAAAAGTCCCTATCCACTATTATTTCCTGTCTTTAATCTTAACAAAGCATTAGCTAGTAGGAACACGCATTTGGTCACATTAGCTCTTCCTTTCCATAAACCCCCCCTGACTCGAAACTCCCGATATACATTATGACTCATGACATCACATGCTCTGAGCCAGGTTTTGCAAAGTCATGTTTGAGGATGTATCATGTGCCAGCATATGTCACCACGGCCCACTCAATTACCAAGCGGGCAATTGGTACCCTAGTTCATTAGACACAGAAGTAGCATACACAAAAAACTCATAGACTGGAATTTTCAGGCAGCACCCTATCCTGGCCGTTACCTGGCCTCTATACTGCTGCCCAGGATCACAGTTGCATTAGGGGAAGGAAGCAGTCCTAGCTCAGATTAACATCAGTAACCCTCATTATATAGCAAGCCCACGGTTACACACCGTCTTCCCAAAGAGCACAGTAAGCTTTAGCACAATACAGAGCCAACCCCCACCTTATCGGTAAATCACGTCTAAAATTCTCATTACACTCCACCCCCACCAACTCTAGGCACACAAATAACTATGTCTATGACATCGCTCTTAAGAATAGGTACACCGCTTATTTGTCCCCTCTACCACAAATACAGAGTTTAAGTAGGGAGGCTCTGAACATACACAACTTCACTTTTTCGCTGAGACCCCGCCACTCAGTCAACAGACATACATACATACATACAGATACAGTTTTAAACAATTAAAAAGCTATTGTCTGACAGCTCTCCTCGTCTGTATAGTTCCGTTCTCCCAGCTGTAGAAAACCTTGCTCTGTGGGTGAAAACCAGACTAAACAGTCTAGTGGGATAATCATAGCATTGTAATGGTAAACAGTTACCGGGGACCTTTGCGGTCAAATTCAAGTCAGTCTCCTTGCTGACCTTCCTTGTCGGTGCTTACACCACGTTCAGGCAGGAAAACAATCGCCCCTTACTGGGCAGGTTACAGACTGAAGGGTTTCACTCTCAGGGTCCAATCATCCACTAACTGGTTGCTGCGACACGTCCTCTGGCTCCACCATACAGATCCCTCCGGAGCCTCTCTGGCCTGTTTCCCGTTTACCGTACGCATCTCTTCGTCATCTGTTCCCTTCCCTTTGTCGCTGTCCGGGTCCTCCTTTTATCCCCCCTATGCCTAGCCAATTAGCCAGCTTAGAACGCACCTGCAAGGAATTAAGCATTAAACACACTCCTACCACCCGCCACACATTAAAATTTTTCCACGTGACATCGTCCCTACTACCTCTTAATGTCCATAATGTTTAGGAGGATTACCAAATTGTCCCGTGTAGACTGCCTAAGTGGTAGTGCAGCAGTCCCATAACCCCCCCGACTGTATGTTGACCCCCTGGTTAGCGGCCGCCTCCACCCCAGGATCAGGCATCAGACCCTGAGTTGGCTTCCCCTACAACTGGGTTCCCTGATCCCAGACCACTTACAGGGCCCCATACCGGTTCACGAATAGCGAGCTCTACAGGCAACACGGAACGGGAACTATTAAGGGCACAGGGTATCAACAGTGCATTTGCATTGGGTCTTAGACCTTGGTGTTGGGGTCTGGTCTCTGACACCGTCCGCTCAAGTCCGGCAGGCCAAGATTGTTTTCCGGTGAATAGTTCTACAGGGACCATCCTTCCCCTCCAGTCGAATCTGATAAACTGGTTGACTAAGGCATATCTGGTAAATGACCAAAAGGAAGAAAGGACCCAGTGGGGGGCCAGCTTACCCTTAGCCCTTTGCCTAAAATTCCAGAGCAGAACCCTCTCTCCAAGCTCTGGTCCAAAGCTTGTCTCTGCCTGGTGTGGCTCCACATCTGTGAATGAGCTTCCATCAAGTTCTGGAGGTGAGTCTTCACCCACCCCTCCAGAGTCCCTCCTTCCTGTGGAGGGACAGCACTCCACCCCAGGATCAGGCATCAGATCCACAGGGAGCCGTGCATGCCCACCAAAGAGAACATAATACATTCAGGTCATTACTACTATGGATGGTTTTGTAAGCTTGGCAATGCTGGAAACGGCCGTAACCACCTGAACCTCTAGGGGGGAAGAGAACTGCGTGCCTGGGTTATGGTCAGACTATGGGCTTTCATGGAGCAAATCTGGTTCACCTCACAACCCTTTCGTGTCTATCCCTCCAGTAACTGGGATCCAGAGGTCCAAGCTTGGGCTCTGTAGCTGGCTCGGGGCTTCTCTCCCGCAGCTGAACTGTAGCTACCCTCTCTTCCCCTGGTAGCCAGGATAGAATATTGGCAGTTGGGTTAGCTCGACCTAGGTGATATTCAACTTAAAAAGTAAAGCTGTGCCACCCACTTCTGCTCCACAGCCCCAGGTTAAGTCCTTAAACTTCTTGGTTATACTCAACTTCAGCACAAAAACCTCTAGTTTAAAGGAATTGGCAGAAGCTTTCACTGCCTCGCCTGTACCTGTGACAGGCCCTCAGGGCTCGCATCAGTATATAATAAAAAGGGTAAAGTAAAATTGGCATAGGTCAAGACTGGGCCACCCAATAATGCCCCTTTCAGCTCTTCAAAGGCCTGCTGGATGGTTACGATAGGAAAGGGGCTGCATTCTTCTACTGCCTTCCCTTCGAGCTGTCGGTTCAGTGGAGTTGCAACTTCAGAGAACAAGGGGATAAACTGGTGGTAGTACCCAGCAAAGCCTGAAAAGTAGCAGAGCTGGGTGACTATCGACATTATATGGTATGGGCCAGTCCTTCACAACAACCTCCTTATCTGGGTCCGTGGCCACCCCTCGCTGGCTCACCTGAGGGCCTAGGTAAAGCACCTCCTTCCTGAACATGTGAAACTTCAGGGGTGGCAGTTTTAAGCTATGTTGGTGGAGCCTCTCAGAAATAGATGTTTCAAAAGGAGAGAACATGATAATGCCATCCAGGTAGATTAAAAAGAAAATCATAAACTATCCATCCCAAGCACCGCTGCATGAGGTGTTGGAACGTTGCTGGTGCATTGCATAATCCAAAGGGCATTCGAGTGAACTCGAACAGCCTAACTGGTGTGATAAAAGCAAGGGACTCTTCTATCCGGGGTTATGGGTAGGCATCTGTGGCACGTGTCCGTCTCACAGACACATGTGAGAGTAGCACGGGCACGCCCGTTGACATCTGCTGGGATTTTGGCTGATTAACGACCTTTATTAACGACCTGGCGACACAAGAAAGAAAAAAAAAACCAGGGAAATGCAGCAGTGTACTCAAGAGTCTGTTCCCTTCCCTTTGCCGCTTCCTGGTCCTCCCTTTTTCCTCCCCCGCCCAGCCAATTAGCCAGCCTGGGGCTTGGAACACACCTGTACAGAATTAAGCACAACACATTCCTTCCCCCTACACATTTCCGCCCTTCCAAGCGACACATACACTGCTGAATATCATTGTAATATATTCAGATTTTAATTTTGAGAATACTGTTCTCACTTGTATTAGATAGGATGAACAACGTCTTTCTGTCTAAAAGAGAGAAATCCTGCAGCTATGAAAACTTTCCAAATGATTTAGAAGCCTTCTCTCTGTGAAGAATTATAGGTTGATAATACATCAGTTGAATTTGGCAGGTGTAGAAGAAGCACAAATCATGGCGATCTCAGCTACAGATTTTGTCCACTGAAGTAACCAAGCACAGGCTTCTCTTTCCCTTCCTCTGCTTCTATACACATTCTTTTGGTTTTAAAATGACTTGTGGAGAAAAAAAAAAGTGAGTTTACCATGAAACATCTGTGGAGTGGTGTACCATAAAGTTTTATTTAGTATTTTTAGTATTTTTAGGTTGCAGATGACTAATGTAATTTTACCATGAAAAGTGTGTGTGTGTGTGTGTGTGTGTGTGTGTATGTGTGTGTGTGTGTGTGTGTGTCAAACCTAATTTAGCATATGGTTTACATTTTTGAAGCCGATGAAAATAACACTTTAAGTGACGAGCATTCAGTTGGCGCTGTAAACGCCATTTCCCATGTTCTCCGAAACATGGATATTCACATCATAATGTTGCTTTAATTTGACATTTTGACATTGCAGTTGTGGTGCTTTTTAATAAATGATTGTGAGGTCATATGCTTAGATTAATATTAACAGGGTTAATCTGACATACCACCCCTGTGACAGGCCCCACAGGAAAGAACCACCAAACAAGCAGAGCCACCCCACAGAGAAATGGAGGTAAGTAAAATACAGTTCATGGTTGATGTTAAAAAAATGCATTAAATTAAATTTTGCTGTGGTTTCCTTTCTGTCTAGCCCAGCGGATCACTTGCCCCAGTCAATCCCCATAGCTCCCCCTGGAAACTACCGTCCTCGCAACCAGGTATGACAGCTGCCCACCTCCCGCACGGCACCCTACAGAGTTGTCACAGAGACTCAGTACACACTGCAGTAGTAAGTATCTCATGCTAAATATATATTCCAAAGGCTTTATCCTTCCCAATTTCCCCTTATACAGTACAAACAGCAGTAGAGTGGACGCTCCCAACTAGGCCCTAGTAGGAGTCGATATTCTGGGCCCAAGTTTTGGGCAGCCACACAAAACTCAAACATTAACACAAAGCACAAAGAAAGAAAGAAAGAAAGAAAGAAAAAAAACTCAGAGAGAGTACAGTTCAGTTCTTCCTATTGGCTTTCCTTTGCTCTGCTGCTACCCTACCCATACAGGGACACCTGGGCCCAGTCGACTGCAAAAGTGTGGTCCGTTCACTCGTTTTTTTTCTCCAGATAGTCATCAATCAAAACACTGCCACTTACACAAAAATGCAGGAGGACCACAACTAAAGAGAACGAATACAAACACACCACAGACGCTAAACTATTAATACACTGAACAGCACTTCACATTAAACACTTTTCACCCCTGCCCTTTACCTAACCTGTGCGCCATTGTTATTTGCAGCCAATAAATTGAATGCCCCTGATCCACCATAGCATAGTGCTTTGTTAATCAGGTGAGTGGAATTAGCCTGTGCGCACCCATCCAGTTTGTGCATCCAGTCTCACCCCATGACATTAACACAATGTTGTTAGTTTTCATTCCAGCTTCGCAGCAGAAGAGTGATTATTGAGTTATCTGATAAATGTCACACCATTCCCACAGAATTTAAGCTTACGTAAAGGCAAAATTGTTCAAACATTATATTTTATGCATAACAACACCTCACTTTGGCAAATATTATAGTAGGATTATATTGTCACATGGCACAATTCCTTTCTCTCTTTTTTTTAGAATTGAGTTGCTTGCGGATTGTGTCGGGCGCTGGCTCCTTCTAAGAGTGGTTCTGCACCTTATCCCGAAGGTAGTATGCCTGGAGGTAGAAGAATCCTGCAGAGCTTTAAATTCATGGTTACGTTCCCTGCATTGCCAACTGATAACTAAAGCCAGGAGTTTGTCCAGGTACTTTCTCTACATCCTTGAGCATTCTCTGGTGCAAGACTGACTGGTTCAAGGAGAGCGAGAAGCTGTTCATGCCCATGCGGTACTGCAGTGTTGAAAGAACACAATCTCCTACAGCTCTTCAGTCCATCACCACCTGCCGTCCAGTCAATGGAGAGATGAGTGGTCGGTGTGGAGGAGGAATGGTCACTGTAGATGCATGGGCGAGTCCCACAGCTAACAGTCAATAATGAGTGACAAAGTCCAATACTTCGCTGAAATCTGAAATTGCAGTAATACCACCCTGCTTTTGTGTCAGTCTCCAAGGTCAAGGTGCAGGCAACCTGTCCAAGGCCATTGTTCCGCACATTTAAAAATCACTGCACAATTTAAAGGTCACTAAGTGAGATTGTCAGGACTGCTGCAAGTTTATCCTCATTAAAAACTGAAATATGTTTTTATTGATGTGATGTTTTGTTCCTGATGCAAAGTACTGATGATGCAAAACGAAAGTCAAATTTATTGACATATATTATGATTTATTTATTCTCCATTACTTTCTTTTCTCCATTATGATATTACTGTTCAATATTTCTGTCTAAACATAAAGTGTTTGCTGCCAAACTCTGTCATTGTGAGAACCTCCAGGTGTGCCCCTAATGAATAATTTGGCAAGTGCTCTGTTGCATTAATAGATCTTCCTGCTAATAAACTAATTTCCACATAAATTATATAATGTGTATAGTGTGTTGCCAACAATAATTTAGAAGATATTACCACTATTAATGCCAAACATAAACATTACTGAGATGAAGTTGGTCAGTGGGAGCTTTTTTCATATAAATAGGAGTCCCTTTGTGCTTATAAATCTTAAAGGATATTAAACAGAAATTACTTATTCATAGACTGAAACAATTACACAAAAATCATTATAAATGTGGAACAACTACAGCTGAGTAAATTTTAAACAAACAAATTGATTTTAGGGCTTTTCTGTCAACTGCTTTTTCTCAGATTTCTAAGATTTAACAAGGCAGTGAAACCATTTAAAATAATAACAACACCCAATATGGCCTGGGAATATTTGTACATAACTGTAATTAAAAAGATCGTTTAAATTTCAAACAACATTCCCAAAGGATGAGAACTACAGGGCTTAGACTGCTCAAGGTGCGATAGAAAGGTTATCTACTAGCCTTGCAACTCAAATTTATTGACAATCCAATAAAGAAAATACATGAATTCCATCCGTTCAACTCAACTGTAACTAGCTCCAAGTATAAATGGCGTACTCTTTTTTGGATCAGATTGAGGTTTTTTTTTCTTCTTAATCTCCTTCAGTTTCCCAGTGAAAGCCATGGCCAGTAATGCCAGGTGGTTTGACAATGAGGAGGCTGAAACCCTGAGGCCCTATAGGGTGTTCCTCTCAGGGTATTTATAGTGATGCCTTCCCACTGTTCACCACTGTATAACAGTGGGAACTCATTGTTCGCTGCATAAATGGTAATGCAGAGGTATCATTTTAATATATATCTGAAAACCTGCTGTGACAAATGTATGAGCTATTACATGCTATGATGGGTGTCAGAGGATCTGCACATGTGTGGTTTCCCTACACAAAGTGGACTCATGATGAAAATGGGGAGGATTGATGGGATTGATATCATAGTGAGCATACAAGTGAAGGTGGTGGTATGCACGGAATTCATGATTGTAGCTATACATTCTGACCTCACTGAGGCATCTCGGCTCCTTGGTAACATTTGTAATGTCCCTGACTTTGGCACAGGAGACTTATGTTTGTGAATGATGATTGACCCAATTCAGAGACAACTGCTTACTAAGAACATGAATGCTTATCTCCAGTTTGCCAAAAAGCACTTGGAGAATCATCAAAAGTTCTGGAACCATGTTCTATTGACAGATGAGTCAAAGGTGGAACTTTTTAGCTGACGGGCCACATTATGTCTAGCAAAAACCAAACACTGCGTTCCACAGTAAGAACCTCATACCAAAGGTTAAGCATGGTGGTTGTGGTGTCATACTTTGGTGATGCTTTGCTGCATCAGGACCTGAATGCCTTACCATCACTGGAGAAATCACTGTATAAGGGAACTCTATAGGAGAATGTCAGGCCATCCGTCCGTGAGCTGAAGCTGAAGCACAAATGGGTCATTCAGCAAGACAATGATACAAAAACTGTACATAAGAATGGCTGAAGAAAAATAAATTAGAAGTTTTGGAACTGCCTAGTCAATGTCCAGACCCATTAACATGTTGTGGCAGGACCAGATATTAGCTGTTCATGCTAGAAAACCCCTAAAATGTCACTGAGTTGAAGCAGCGGGCCAAAACTTCTCCATGGCACTGAAATTAATAAATAACTGCAGGAAGTGTTTGGTTGCAGTTATTGCAGCTAAGGGTGGCATAACCAGCTACTGAGTTGCATAACTTTATTCAATAAATAAATAAAATAATCATCAAAATGTTGTGTTAATTATTTACTCATGGTCACTTTTATCTAATATTAAGTTCTGATACCATTCAGTGTCAACAATGCATAAATGCAGAAACAGAGGCGGATTGAAATGTAAAATGCTTGCTTTTGAAAGTCAGAAACATTTTGGTTTAACATAAAAAATGAATTATTGGAAGTTGGAATCTGTGAAAATATGACCTGAAAAATGTATACTTTTTTTTACTATTAGCAGGATTGTCTTTTTGTCTGCCCTTTTATTCAACCTCGTTTGATGTCAAAAACTCACACCATTCAAAACCATAACAAGCAATATCAAGCTGTAAACATTTTTGGATCCCAATGTAATTTCCTTTAACATATTGGTCGGGAGTACTGGATTTTCCTTTGTAGGACGGTTTTCATTCTGCTGCATTGCATCTATTAAAAGTTTTAACCCCTACATCTTGAAATTTCAACAGAAGAATAGAGTGAATTGTTATCAATAAAACGGAAAATAACTTTCCACTGAAAGTTGGTTACTGCCATAGTAAACTGCCAACGCAGTACAACATATCAATTAAATACCTAGACTGGGAATTGGTTTGCTTTGGTTGTCAGTATTTCTCAAATCTCAGATCACTATATTAAATCTTTGTTTATCATTCACAGCATAAACATCCATGTATTGTTTTACACTGATATTACTGCTATGCTAGAGCAACAAATTTTGATGTTTCAATAAACAGTAGTTCTTGTCTTTGGTATAAAGAGCTAAAGAACAATTAGGATGGTAGGAAGATTTGCCTGCAAGCATACAGTAATTTAAATATTTCATTGGAAACAATGCACGTTTCTCAGAATAACAAGGCCGCTTGATGATTTTTGCCTGCGGCTGGACCTTGCTCTCATCTGAACCACTTATTGTTGAGCAGTGACTGCTGAACATCTGGGTCTTTTGTTTCTTTAGTGGTGACAAAGAGACGTCCAGTGAACACCGGCTAATTGAATCATCTCAATTTCCCACTTCTCACCCATATCAACTGGTGCTGCAGCATTGCCCTCCCTAACCTACAGGGAGCAACAGCTGGAGGTAAAACCCAGCCTAGTAATCCTGCCTTTCTTCCACTTACTTATCCTTTCTTCGCCGTAGCTCTCTAAATCTTACCTAATCCTGCAAATCTGATCTTGGTATTTACAGATTCAACCTTAGGTTAACAATGTGGCCACTCTATCCCCAAGGGAGCATCCACAAGAAACAAAGGGGGCTCCTTTTCCCAGGTTCCGAGCTGTGGACGTGTGGTTTGTAGCTCTGCCACACCAAATTCAACGTTGACCCAATGTCTGCGGGTGGCCCAGACGAGCAGTCCCTGATGGATTACTGATACATTCCTGTGAACGTTGTGCAACTTATCTCAAATGCCCACATGACATGAAATCACATTCCTACTTATGGTAAGTGTTTGGTTTTGCCTTTAAACTGACATCTAATACACAAAAGTTGGATGATTTTAAAGCTAGTCTATGCAGTTTAGTTTGTGCCCTGAAAAATGTATAGTTATTTATCTTAGCAAGTCAACCAGGAAACTATTTCAATATACACCAGTTTAGTCTTACACCTTGAAATTTGTTGCATAAAACCACATGCAGTTATTTAGCAAATTGAACTAAATTGAATAAAACGTATTTAACTAAACTCTGTTTCACTGATCAGATAAAAGGATAAGTATTGATCCTGTTAGAATTTTTTTTTTTTAATAGGGATTGGAAAACGTATTGCTCATTGCTTCAAGCTAGAAAACACTCATTTAAAATTCTAACTATTTAAACCACTATGAAAACCTTTAGCTGGGTATTAAATCCTTGAGATTAAAGGCACTTTAAAGATTGCTAGGGTTATCTGCTCCAAGCGGGATTTCAACTCAGAATCCTCCCTACTACAAACTTAATTCTTAACACAGTTTGAATCTGTCTCATTTAATTGAGTGGTAATATTAGAAGCCTACTACATAAAGAATACATACCACCAAATTAAATTCAACACAGCAAATACATTTGTTCTAATCACTACAGGAATTAGTCTATTAAAATAAAAATGTCTGTATTTTTATTAGTTGAAAAACTCCATTTTAACAAAAACAAATAAAAAAGTGTCCTGTTACGGATGTTTATACAATAAAATCCACAATCCAAAAGACACACTTTTTAAAATATAGCCAATAAGAAAAAAATAAATACATCTCTTGAGTTAGACACCAAGAGAACCAGCATGGGGGTATATGAGATAGAGGAGACTGCCCAAAACAGAGTGTGATGGAGAGGGGTTGTCAACAGCCTATGCTCTCTGCCTAGCGATGGGCCAAACTAACTTCCTCACAGCCATGCTCTGGACACGTGCTGCACATGGTGAGCCTTTATACACCCAAGGCAAATCGGCTGCCCCTGGGGATCCCACAGGGATCTCCTCATCAGGGGGCGAATGGTGAGGGGGAGAGAGACCTGCTGTCAGATTTTTTTGGCTATGGTCCTCCTGAAGGCAGTCAGTGGAGCCTGTATCTCCAGATATAGTTAGTCTTTCAGCTCGTCCTTCTCCCGGGGCACACGTCTGGGGAACCGCAATCCGTACAGGATCCATACCAAAGACAGAACCTTATTCTTCTATTGGCATGGCCACCGAATGTCGCACCTCTTTGTTCAGTGCCTCCTGCTTTGTCCATCCCTCGATCTGTTCTCTCAGATCCCCCAAGTCCAGCCGACGTTCTGGGCTCACGATACAATCTTCACCTGCATCCACCATTCAGAGGGGGAGCCCAAGCAGTGCACAAAAACAAATAACTGGGGTTGACTATTTGGGGTGCTTGTGGGAGAGCTAGATGCTGTGCTTGATTATTCATGGTTACTGTGGTTGGTTGTGAAATCGGTGGATCCTGCTGACTGCACCAAACAAAGGTTAAGTGTCTGGTGCAGACTATACTGTTACCGCCAAGCCCTGGTTTGGATCTACCCCAGACCACAGAAGGCTGAATAAAATTCAGATGGGCTTTCTTTTTACTCAGAAGAATATGAAATTTAATTTATATATATATATATATATATATATATATATATAGTATTTTATCATTCTAGGCAAATACAATTCACAAACAGGCCTCCCCTCAGTTCAAATCTAATTATTGTGGCTAGATGTTGAATTAATTCCCCTTCTGCTCCCCACCTGACTGCACCACCTTCAGGCCTACATACAAAAATAAATAAAAATACAAATACAAGTCAGGTAAATACAAAAGAAAGTACCATAGAGACCGTGCTCTTATCTTCTAATCGAAAATTAACTTGTAAGAAATATTATGTTGACATGCTCATGCTTCCTAGTGCAACTAGGAGTACTCCAGATAGCAAAAAGATACTCAACCCAGCATGTCATACGAAGGCCATAGTCTTCTCCCTGGCTGGTCCGTCTGCATGCTGCTTCCTCCCCCCATTGTATACAGGTGACAGAACAGCTCTCGGTATTCAACCAGTTTCAACTTCAACTGCAATGAAATACTTACCTTCTGTTTTTGTTTCCAATGTTGGGTTACGTCCCCGGAGTTGCTGAGCCCATAAAGCTTTGTTTGAAAGATCTCCCATCTCTTCACAGTGGCATGCGGTGAATCCCAGCTGGTTCATTAGATACACTCTATGTACAAAAGTATTGGGCCACACCTCTTAATCATTGAATTCAGGTTTCATTCAGTCTCATTGTCACAGGTGTATAAAATCAAGCACCTAGCCATGCAGTCTGCCTTTACAAACATTTGTGAAAGAATGGGTCTTTCTAAAGAGCTCACTGAATTCGAGCATGGAACTGTAACCGAATGCCACCATTGCAACAAGTCAGTTTGTGAAATTTCTTCCCTCCTATATATTCCACAATCAACTGTAAGTGATATTATTGCAAAGTGGAAGTATTCAGGAACCACAGCAACTCAGCCACGAAGTGACAGAGCACGTAAAGTTACAGAGCGGGGTCGCCAAGTGCTGAGGCGCATAGTGCGTAAAAGTCGCCAACGCCCTGCTAACTCAATATGTGGAGAGTTCCAAACCTCCTCTGGCATTAACATCAGCACAAAAACCGTGCACCGGGAGCTTCATGGCATGGGTTTCTATGGTCGAGCAGCTGTATGCAAGTCTTACATCACCAAGCACAATGCCAAGTGTTGGATGGAGTGGTGTAAAGCACACCGCCACTGGAATCTGGAGCAGTGGAAACATGTTTTGTGGAGTGACGAATCACGCTTCTCTACCTGGCAGTCTGATGGACGAGTCTGGGTTTGGCGAATGGCAGGAGAACATTTCCTGCCTGACTGCATTGTGCCAACTGTAAAGTTTGGTGGAGGAGGGATAATGCTATGGGGCTATTTGTCTGGGGTTGGCCTAGGCTCCTTAGTTCCACTGAATGGAAATGTTAATGCCTTAGCTTACCAAGACATTTTGGAAAATTCTATGCTTCCAACTTTGTGGACACTGTTTGGGGAAGTCCCTTTTCTGTTGGCATGACTGTGCCCCAGTGCACAAAGCAAGGTCCATAAAGGCATGTTTGGATGAGTTTGGTGTAGAAGAACTTGACTGGCCTGCACAGAGCCCTGACCTCCACCCTATCGAACTAGAACGGAGATTGCGACCCAGGCCCTCTTGTCCAACATCAGTGTCTGACCTCACAAATGCTCTTCTGGAAGAATGGGCAAAAATTCCAACAGACACACTCCAAAATCTTGTAGAAAGCTTTCACAGAAGAGTGGAAGCTGTTATAGTTGCAAAGGGGGGGACCAACTCAATATTAATGCCAATGGATTAAGAATGGGATGTCATAAAAGCTCCTGTATGTCTAATGTGTAGTTGTCCCAATACTTTTGTCCGTATAGTGTATATAAGAATTACAGTATATTTGACATTCCAGTCTTATACTGCATGTGTGACACTGCATATTCCATTTTTAAAAATAACACAATAGTATAGTAAAAAAAATAAATTGCACTAAATTTCCTTAGGATTAAAAAGACTAAAATAACTTAAAAATGAAAAAAAAAGATTAAAAAAAATCATATTTAAATAGAAAAACTAGATTATAATTATTTTTAAGTTATACGCTTAAATAAATGAATTGTTAATAGCACTACCTTTAGCAATTACTGCTCACTGTGTCGCTATAAAGCAAGCAAATTAAGCACACATAATGATTTCCAACTTTTAAAACATATATGTGTATATATATATATATATATATATAAAAGTTGAATCTTTGTTCATACTTACTTGTAATAAATGCCTTTTTCTGGTTAGTGGATCTGAACCGGGAAGACTGGTCATAAGAGCGATCCATGACAAATAGATGCTAGCCAACTAATTAGCTATGAAAGCTCAATAGTGACATTCAGTTTGTGAATGTTTTATATTTTAATCAATTTTTTCTCGTCCCCAATGTTGAATTTCCAATTGTAATAATGCATCTCCGCTTGTCGCTGAGATCGTGAGGGAGTACAAATAGTCTCCACCAGTCCTAGTTGCCTTCGAGCCTCCAGTGTCTTTTCCATCCTACAGGTTACACCTTGTTGGAGGATAGGCACGTCCCTCTCGTGTTACTACCAGCCTGCAGGCTCCGAGGAAGCTAGTAGGAAATGCGTGTTAGCAACGAGCTAAGAGAAACCCAGCTGTTTTCACCCCACCCAGCCTGGAAGGCAGTATATCCGTAGAATTTTGTAGTAGAAATATATTATCAAATAGGTAAAAACATGTGAAAAATATATTTAGCACATCTAAGACATACTTTTTAAAAGGTTCCATGTGTTGTAAATTACTTAGTTAACTGGTTTATAAACAACTTTGATTGTATTAAGTTTTGTCAGCATAACATCCTTTGCTAAAGTAGAATCAAGTAATTGGAATTTGCTACTATTTCTCAGAAGGAAAAAAAAAAAAACAGGTAAATGAGTTGCAGTCTTGGCCAAAAGGCAAACACAAGCAACATAAGCAACCTCTATTACAAAAGCAGGAAAGCTGGAAGATCAACTACAGTCCATGCACCTGTGCCTGCTAATATTTTAAAAAGAGTTTATTTTTATTTTCCATTCCTAGCTATATCCAACTTCCCCCAGTGCTTTTAAAAAGCATTATGTTAAATAAGTCTGTATTTTGGGGAGTTGTAAGTGATAATCTACATTGAACTACGTTTCCAAAGTAACATAACTTTACAAATTTGAATCTAGTACATACATAGATTTTTTTAAGGAATTTGGAAGCATTTGGAAACTGTATGAAAAAATCTGAAATAATAGGCCCTAATAGGAACCTTGTTAATGGGACTGAGAAACAGACGATGATAACGAGATACGTGAGAAGACAGCCCATGCAGCTAAGCTTAGGACTGCAGTGACCAGAGGGACCTGTTCGTATAACGACTGAGCACTTTTTTTCACGGTTCTTTTTTCATTCAAAGCCAAAATCGACAAACCAAGCTGTTCAGTGTAAAAAGGGCATCTTTGTGCGTCAGACGGGAAAAAGCAAGCATAAGGTTTAAGATGAATATTCAAAAGCAATCACACCTTCAAAGGAAATAGTATAATCTAGCATTCGCTAATCATAGTCGAGACTTTCCTGTTGATTGCATTCCTGCCGTTAGCCTGACCACTTTGGTTTAAAGCTTTTTTTTAACATTATGTTTTACAGCTTCCACTCTCCTATGTTAAGACTTACTAATCCGGTTATCTGTGATACTCTCTTTTAATTAGGACTAGAATGGTTTAGGGTTTGCACGCTATTCCTAGGTCTTTGACTCTAGGGAGTGATGACACTGTCAGTAGTGAGCTTGTTAACTACGATCCCCGCTACACTGACATGACCATAACATATTAAGTGGTGTATGAATTTCAGTTTTAAGCCTAGGGAAATATTATGAGTTCCCATGGTATATTATATTAAGCCATCCTGGGGAACAGTAAATTCTGTGAATTCAGTTAAACTGGAGTAACCTGAGTCAACAGCTAAATGAAGATTGTTAGGCAATTGCAAAAATTTTCTTCCCAGTTCAAAATGACCATCCAAATCTTTCTCCCATTGTCCCAAAGTAAAACTTTAAAAAACAAAAATGAAAAGAAATGATTATATTTCTACACGACTTAATAAGTATTTCAAATCATCTTCCCATTATAAAAATATCTAATGCCTTAATTTATTGTGTTATTTTACCTGAGGAACCCATGCTACCTGCCAAGATGGGTTTTGCTGCGAACCGTAGCCTCATCACTGGGAAATATTCCAAGTGAAATATTATTTACAGCTTTACATTTCCTCTGTAGATACATACCATATGACATAATCTTATACATCCTATATCATGAAATTTAACAATGTTGTAGAATGTGCTTTACTGAAAATGGATAATTGGATGTCTCACTAACACAGTCAAAAACATGTGCACATTACCTTACACACACAGTTTCTCGATTTAGCACTCTGTCATTCGGAGCAACTTACAGTGAGCAAGCATTTCTTGATAACAGAAAGTGAGGAGACGTATCTGTTTGAAGACAGAATATTTATAGCTGGGGAATGACCTTGTAACATATAAGCAGTGACCCAAATGTGTGAAAGACTTTACACTGTTTATTCAGGTGCAACAAAACAAATGTAAGCAAGGTGTGCTGATAAATCAAAGACTCCAAAGAATGTGGTCTTTGCACACAGCCAAAAGTAGAACCACTTTACTTGTGGTAGTTAGGACTAAAGTCTATGCGTCAACTACAGTATACAGCAATGTGTTAGAAAACAAATTAGAAAATAAAAGGCTCATGAAAATAAAAAGCTATTAAATACGCTTGTTTAAAGTATGATTAGTGGGTTGCCAAACCTAGCCACAGTGAGATTTTACGTGTTTTATTGGGTATTGGGTATAAGAATAAATGAAACAAACAACAACAAATAATTTAACCTCAGACATTATTGTATTTTGCATATAGGAGAGATATAAAAACTTTTCAGGCAAACACAACAGTTATACAAAAATCTTCTCAGTTGAAGACTGAGAAAACTTCTCGGCTCAAAGACCGCTCTCAGGTGTATCAGTTGGCTGGCTGCCAGACAGGCCATGATTTTCATTACATAGGATGTAATTACCTAAATCATGAGGTTTTACACTGAAGAGAGATTAAAGAGTATGATATCAAAATCTTTTAATAACTCAAACCAATTAGATGTTTTCTGGCTGGCAGGCATGACCCCACTAGCTGCTCCACGCTACAAATCCTGCCACCACACGGGAGATTAAGGACGTCGTATATGATTGGTCGCCTCTTATGCAGTCACCTTTGAGCCACTTGTCATTTTTACACTTTAAATAGCAAAAATGACAGTTAAACTGGAGTAATTTAATAGTTTTAACAGCATGCGAGGTTCAGTAGTGATCGAAGAAGAGGCATGTCCCTGTTGACAGTACTGTCTGTCGGCAGACATCCAGGAATCTGATGGGAGAATCCTGATAGTAACTAGCCGTGAGAAGCCCTGACCACCCACCCTTGTGTTCGTCCAAATATACGCCTCCGCTGTGCTCTTCGGGTCACAATCAGCAAATTACATTCTCTGAAATCGAACTTGCAAAACTTACATCATATGGAAGAATTTACTGCCTGAGGTTATGGTCATTGAAAATTAAGTCTACCATTTTTTATCATGAGGTTCTTTGCATCAAATTAAAGTATATTAGCTAAAATAGACCCAAATGTAAACAGGGGTTTCACTGTAGGAGCAAAAATCATGAGACATTAGTAGTCATGGTTTTTGTTCCATGGTTTAATCAAAAGCTTTGTGCACAGGTTCCATGTTGTCAGAAAAGTCACAAAATGATCAGAATATTCCGTTTTAAGAGAGTTTTTAGGGAAGGGAAAAAAAAAACCTTTTGCTTAAAATTTTACCTCAGATGCAGCAGGTGTACATTCCGGGAAATTGAAGGAAAAAGAAAGCCAGCATGGCTTTAGGCAAACGTGTCACCTGTCATCCTAATGAATGAAGTCCATTAATGGGAGCAGGAGGGATAATGGCATCCCAATGTCTATCTGCCGCAGTGTATGATGGCCAGGTGCTTTGTGAAGCAATGTTGTGGCAAAGGATGAAAAGACGAAAGATGTCAAGCTGTAAATAATTTGTGCTAACTGAGAGATGAACCGGAGGCCAATCACTCCGGCAGCAAAACTATGTCATTGCCACATATCAGATGAAGATAGCCGGAAAGAAAGTCACCCCAGAAAAAGTTCAAAACCGAGCTGAAATGAGAAGAAATGGATAAGAGCTATAATCAGTCCTGTGTTTTTTTCATCAGCTGGATAACATTTTCCTGCTAGGTTTAATTACTGAAATGATAAACCAGATGTACTTCCAGTTAAATGCAGGGATAAATAAGGCATTAAATAATGGGTAAAAAATTTAAATCTTGGTATTACTGCCACATTGTCTCTGGGCAATGATACATTTAGGTAAATACATTTATTTAAATTATGTTGATAATCAGAACCTGTACGTGAAATTTGTTGACAGCTTTTATCAAAAAATCAAAACACAGAAAGTCTCTTGTGTTTTTAGTTACTTGTTTGATCCCTGCTTTTTTGAAAACGTAATCTAAAATACAATGAAAGTACTAAGTCATAATGCGTAATGCAGTTGGAAATGTTTCAGGATACTTTTTGTAACAAACATACATTTGGTTCAAAGGAACCTTACCAATACTGTGCAGATATAATATAATATAATATACTATAATATAATATACTATAATGGTCCATCTGAAAGACAAGTTACATAACAGGGCCTGGCTGCTAATATCCCTTAAAAAGAAAGTTTGGTGGGTGCACTTTCAACAATAGATAACATTAAGGATCTAATGCAGGTGTGACCTGTATTTGTAGAACATTAACTTCTCACTTAGGGTAAATAACACCAAAGGTGCCCAGGTGCACCTATTGTCTGTGTGTGGTTCCTGGCAACAGCAGCAGGGTCATCGGCACAGCTTTGGGAACAGGAGAAAGCCTGGTAAGCTGCTGCCCTTCAGGATCCCGGCTGCTTCAAATAATGCAAGCCGGGGAAGCTGAACAGTCATTCAAACAGCCAGGGGGTTGGCATATTTGAGAAAATCTGACTAAATCGGAAAAACTTCCCGCTCCAAATGCTTCTCCCCTTTATTTAACAAAACTGAGAAAAGATTTTGTTGCTCACAAAAGGAAGAGCTAGAGTTAATTACGGTCTCAGCTTGTCTTTGTGTAGAAGGACAGAGAGTAGAGGTTCTACATTTCACTATCAGGTGTCATTTCAACCACACTCGGGAGATACCAGGTTGATACCAGCCTGGCTCTGACGAACGTGGAAGAAAATGACATGGAAAAGTATTACTCCATTTAACATGGATTTCCTAGTAGAGAAAACCAAAGCCCAGCATGTGAACTACCCATTCATCTTTTCAGAGCTCTAACATGAAAGCCTCTAAGGCTTTTCTTGATCTTTCAGACTTTCATGTTATGATGTGGCAGACTTAAACATTTCAAACGGGCAAAATGATCTGGGGCCTCGTTAACAAGATCTGGTTAGATTTCTTACTAAATTTCAATGTTCAAAAATCAGATGCTCAAAGGAATGAATAAGGTTATGAAAATTGCTCATATGGACATTTTACTCATAGATTACAACTGACCACGATTCCCTGTGCACATGAACAGGCTTTACTCTTCCATTTAAAAGTCTTGACACATGGTACAGAGCTGGCATAGATGTATTAAAATTTAATTGACGAGTTGGTGGTTCATAAATCAAAACTGTGGAATGGGTTTTATCATAAGAATGATGGCATTTGTGCATACAAACGTTCTGTAAATGAGGTCTCAGATCACATAAAAAACAGTGAGTTTAGAAGGACAAGCAGTCTCTAGACAGACAATCCATGTGCTGGCATTGATGACCCAGCAAAAGGTTATCATTCTTAAACCTATTTAAACCTTGTTTTAAATGCCTTAAAGATGAATTTGCCCACATCTGTGAACAAAATCCCATTTGATTGTGCACCATCTTTTCCCAACCGTGAAAAACTTATCAACTGATCTCTTTTTGTCCACTCTGAAAACAGTAGTTATGAGAATAATATTTACATTTTTCTTGTTAAGACAGATAGCATTGTAAAGCCATGGGTTGGGGGCATAACAATGAAATCTATGATCTTTTTAGTGCAAGCATGACAAACTATATAGGGGAACGAAGGACTTGTAATGTGTCATTAGTCTGTATATCTGAATAGTATACTTGGCACTACTGATTTTAACTCAAAATATTTACAGGTTTGGATTGGAATGGCTTAGGGGGTGGTTTAACTTGTGTGATTTGTTTAATACTTTTTTACTTTCTCAGGTATGGAAAAGCCTAAATAAGATAACAAATCAAGATCACTTCTCTATAAATTAGTTGCTTGGGGTCCATTGTACAGTTTGCACATATAGTTACTCTAGTTACATATAGTGTAAAGTGATACCAGCTCCTTCCTAAAACATTAGCATTAGCCAAGATTGTGAATATCAACTGCAATCAACTAGTAAGAACACATACATTCATATAACAAATGGGGTGACCACCTGAAGAAAAAAGAAAATGGGAGCTGCAGCAGACCAATATAACACAACATATACATAAGGATACAGGCCTGTGCTAAGTATCTTCCCCCACAAGGCCGGGGCATAGGTAAACAAAAATAGACACACGCACGGGAAGATGCAAAGCACAGTATGTTCCCAGAAGATGTGTGCTGGCACTAAAGGGGGGGTGCAGTTGTCTATGCCGCTACACCTGGCCCGGACACAACCATATTCGCCTCTCTCTACCCCTGCCTGGCGCTATGGCTGCTACCGTCAATGCCTCAAAGGCAAAGAAGCACAAACTCCTCAGCCAGACAAAGCATAGCCCACTCCCTCGGTATGGCCTGGTTACTTTGCTGTACAGGGCAACGGAAGACTACAAGCAATGCACTCTAACGGTGCTGTGGCTGGTTCTGGAATGCAGGTAGCCCTCTCTCTACCCTCTCGGCCGTGCCTTGGTTGCCATGCCTCAGTTGATTACCGGACTAATTACCAGAGCTTGGGATATACAGTGGGGAGAACAAGTATTTGATATACATCATGAGGAAGGTGAGGGATCAACCCAGAATCACATGGCAGGACCTAGTCAATGACCTGAAGAGAGCTGTGACCACAGTCTCAAAGAAAACCATTAGTATAACACTACGCCGTCATGGCTTAAAATCCTGCAGCGCACACAAGGTCCCCCTGCTCAAGCCAGCGCATGTCCAGGCCCGTCTGAAGTTTGCCAATGACCATCTGGATGATCCAGAGG
>JAOYSI010020202.1:19139-35360 GCA_025775065.1 Hiodon alosoides | reverse complement strand
GCGAGCCAGGCCCTCTTGTCCAACATCAGTGTCTGACCTCACAAATGCTCTTCTGGAAGAATGGGCAAAAATTCCAAAAGGCACACTCTAAATTCTTGTAGAAAGTCAGAAGAGTGGAAGCTGCTATAGCTGCAAAGGGGGGACCAACTTGATATTAATGCTTATGGATTTAGAATGGGATGTCATAAAAGCTCCTGTAGGTGTATTGTGCAGGTGTCCCAATACTTTTGTCCATACAGTGTACTTTCTGTTTCCTTCACGATCCTGGGTGAAAGCATCCTTTTGGTGCTATGCTGCCGTCGCACCTTGGGCTCTATCCTGTAGAAAATTGATTGCTGATCCATCCTGCAGCGCTAACCCTGGCTGATTCCTGGCCATGATTTCTCGTTTGAATACAGAAATCCACATAACCCTTTTTCACACACAACTTTTGGGGTCCATGTAGGATATTGTGTGCAGGTATATTCTGATTGGGTGACCGTGTGCTCTGCTCTCTGTCCAGGTTGCATGCGAGACCTGAGGCTGAACAACCACTATGTGCCCATGGACGATCAGACCAAAAACGGGGTATCTGTGATCAGCTCCCTGGGAGTATCCAGGGGTTGCTTTTCCGATTCCTGCAGGAGGAATCAGTGTAGCCCCCCCTTCGTTTGCGTTGACCTCTGGAGGACTCACGATTGCAGGTAAACCCGGCCCCCTACCACGGCACTTTCATTCACAGTGTTGATTAAAGCAGCAAAACCTCAGGGAGCCTGGATACTTTTCAAACGTCTGGATCTTGTGAAGCTTAGCAAACAAGCTTCAGTTTTAACATTGAGGTGAAGGGTTTTAAGAAAGCTTGTTCTAGATCCACCAGAGACAGAGTTCCTCTCCTGGCTGGTCAAGCTCATGCTAATTGCTGGGTGAAAGCTTAAGGCTGCTGGAACTCTTATGGCCAGAGGGAGCTGCCATCAAAGTTTCCCTTGATATCTTTCCCAGAGTTTGTTACGCAACTGTTCAACTAATGGGCCGATAACACGGTAATGGGAAAATGAAACATCTGAATTCTTAGACATCATTAAGCGCTAGAATATGTTGGCTGTAGTTTGAGATTTCTATGCTTCAGATCCTGTGCACTTGAAGGAATACGAAAGCTCAATGACTCGCTAAGATGGTCTCTTGGCTCCATCTGTGGAAAGCAATGGCTTTGTTTGTCTCACCGGCCTGCCAGGTGCCCCCCGAGTCACATGCTGAAAGAGAACACCACCGGGAAGTTCTGCGTCTACACCCTGTGCGCCAGCCGCCCCTGTCACCGCGGCACCTGCGTGGCGCAGTCGCCGTCCAGGTTCACCTGCCACTGCCCCGAGGGCTACCGGGGCCAGCATTGTGAAGTCACGCTGGCCGTCTACCGCGACGATGTGGGCCTCAGCTTCAGTTCCATGTTCTCCATCTGCATCTGCTTCATGGCCCTCCTGGGTAGCTATATTTGGCTCTTCCCGTCGCATTTGCCTTCCGCCAATCAGTCACGCCTACTGTGATTAACTTGTATCCCTCTGTCTTACCACCAGGCTACTGCTCTTCCCAGTCACCTCCCCCCGTTTTTTCTGCTTCACCTCGTTTTCTTGTTAAGTTTGTAATGATGATATTATCTTATTTGATATTATTCCACTACTGCAGAAGTGTGGCACAAAGGGCACTGCCCTGTGCTTGGTCCGATAGTTCCCCCTAACTTAGCTGGGCAGCGTAGCACAAAGGCAATGAGATAAGGGTTAAGCAGCCAACGCCTGACTTTGCTCCCTCTTAAATTGTAATTCGGCTTCAGCCGCGATTCAGAAAGACCCGGGTTTCTGGGAAAATCGTTTCCGTCCGATATTTTTTCTAATTTTATGCCACAAATAACCTTGTTTATTGACTCTGTTTGGATTCTTTTAAAGTGTTAATTACTTGATTTGTAGGCAAATGTCGCACTCTTTTCATTGAAGCCCACCAAAAATGAGATCAGTGAGCATGGATTTCCGACAGAATGTAAAGCAGCCCGATGAGGCCTGTAAAGAATGTTCCTAAGCACAATTATTATTCAAATTTATTTTAGCATATCAGTGTGTCTAGAATAAGTCCAGTCTATAAAATGGATCTAATTGGCCTGAAAAAAAAAATCCCTCAATGCGGAAAGTTTCTGCTCCTCCTGCTATTTGATTCAGAAAAGCCAGCCCTGGCACTGGAGTCTGATTAATAGGTTTACTACGCGAGTGTTGCCCCTCCAGGTCCACGCTACAGCTTTGGCCCTGCCACCCTGCTGCCTGCTGAAGAGCTTTTATACTCTCACACATCCTATTTATCTCTGCAAGGACACATTGCAGGAGACTCCCAGCCTTTGGACTCCAGGCCGCGGCTGCGTACGCCATTGCACTTTTTGGAACCCCGATAAAGGAGGAAAATGGAAAGCTCACTCTCCTACAATCGCAAGCTTTAATAGCAAGGGCCATTCTGCACCCCCCTCCCTTATGGCTATGTGGAGACAAAATCAGAACGAGCCTGTATGTGGAGTCATTTTATTTTTTTTATTTTTCCCCTGAAAGAGTCAAAGGGGGGAAAGCTTGGACAGGAGGTGAGCCAGGGTGCCCTTTAATGATTCTTCTCTGCCCCACATGGCAAACGATGTCGTGATTGTCCAGCCTCCTGATCTTGACCCCGGACTCCTTCCTCCACACTGGTATCCCAGTGCCTAATACTTCTGTAATTCTTGTTTTCCGCTTTCATGATAGAATGCACGCCTTCTCAATACAGAAAGCTAGATTTATCATCAAGACGTCTGACCATGACAGTGGATTTTATTTCTTTTGTACCTGCCAAAGCTTGTGCTTGCTCCATTGGGGTACTTGGAAGAGTTAGTAAATTCTGGCCATAATGCTAAATTGCCCAAAATTCCCAAGATGTTCTATTGTCGTAGCTAGTGGCCTGTGTAAAGTTTGTGTCACTATTCGAGCTGGGCTGATGGAGCACTTAAATTTTCCAATTGTTGCCGATACTTGAGATTTAAACTGGTGTGATCAAAGAAAAAAGTACTGACTGCAGGTATGTGAATAATTTAATAAAAAAAATGTTTTAAACACAGGCAACAAAAAAAAATCAGTAGACAACAAAGTATGGTGCTCATTTTTTTGTTTACAATTAAGCTGATTTTCAATTGATCTTCGCACAAATGAAATATTCCACAAGCATTCTATTTCTTTAGAATCAGGGAGGGCACTGTATATAAAAAAAGTCTTCTTTTAACTAACTGGCTGTGGATCACTTTAATTAGTACAAAATTAAATGACAGTTTCTTTATGATTCGAGCTGTAAAATACAGCAGTGTGGTTGTTTTTAGTACTTCTGATTTTTAAAGCAAGTTAAATGTACTTTGTCCTCAATATTTCACCTAATTTCTTTGTAGGAGTTGATTCACTTAGAGATTTTAATCTTGATTTGGCTATGCGGAGCAGCAATCCGGAGCTCCTGTTGTGTGGATTAAAGTGTGGGTTGGTTTGCATGCACGCATTTTGTGGATGTTTTCTGGTCATTAAGGCAATTTTGCATGTCGTTAGTCGAGATGTGCGATGAAACCGAAAAGATACCGTGTGATCTTTTTCTTAATCAGGTGATTACCCGGAACTGAGATTTGATGCAAGGACATCTTAGAGGCGGGTTTATTTGTAGTGCCCTGAAATCACAAGGGGATTTTACTTTAAGACACCGGGAAAAAAGAAACCTTTACTTTCAACTGAAGTCTCTCTGTCGGCTTTGATTTACAAAGCAGAGTGTCTTGTCTTTGCCCCTGTGCATTCTTGTAGTGTAAATACGCTCAGGCTTGATGACTGCTGAGGCAAAAACACGTGCATTGAGGTTTGACATTTGTGAGAAGGAGAAGAATGAGTTTGTTAAATGGCACCGACTTGTGTCTAAAAAGACTAGGCCAAAGTCACACAAGTTTCCTGGCCTTAAAGGTTGAGAGCAATTGACACAATGATTTACTTTCAGTCGGATCTGAAGACTATGGCTAGGCAGTGGTAGCAGTTTCTCCCCTTGACACTTCGATGTGCATTTCAGCAGGCCCCAGCCACGATGCAGTTAACACTATAGGAGAAATGCAACTTTCATACCATTCGCCTTTGACATAGAATCAATATCAACCGCGCAATGCTATTTTAAGTTTGTAAGGGTTTAGGTCAGGTGACTGAGGAGAAGAAGGCAGTGTTGATTGGTTGGACTCTTCCTCCCTCCCTGGCGACTTGCAGTGCTCCTGCTAGGAGTCTTCTTATGGAACCGTTGGCAGAGCTACAAAGGGCTGAAGGAAGGCGTGTACCACGTCTCGGCGCACCACGACTGCTGGGAGGACGTCCGGGAAAATGTGCTCAACTACGACGAGGAGGGTGGAGGGGAGGAGGACCAGGTAAGACCCGGAGATCCTGGTCCCTTCTAGACACACACACAGTGCTGTAGCAGCCGTGGCGGTCTCCATGACAATGTACTGTTTAATATTGTTATCATCCCTGTTACTTTTTCACACCGACGGAAATAGTTTCTCATTAATTAGTAATCGTTGCTTGGCTATGTCTTTTTAGTACGGTCCCTCTCTGGGGTTTCCTTTATAGCTGGAATGAAACTTGCTCACTGTCCAGTCATTAAACCCCTCTAATTATGAGGAGTCCATTGTGGAAAGAACTAATTGGGAGACCTAACCTTTATGCGTGTTTCTGTAACAGTTGTATATGCTTTATGTATGTTAATTTTAACCTTTCAGAAGTACATTATTGAATAGCAAATTATTAAAGTGTTACATTTTTAAGATTTACAACAACTTATTCAATTATTTGTGTCTGGGCCACCTGCTAAGCAGCCTTAAGTAAGAGCACTGTGGCAAGATTCTATCAATTGTCAGTCAAATATTTTCTCTCATTCCCTGTGAGGCAAAGGATAATTTCTCTAAAGTTGAGTTCTCTGCTACGTTAAGGAGGCATCAGTATTATCTAAGTGAGAGTAACAAATTAAACTACTGCATTCGTCACACATTTAAGGCAAGGTTTTTATTCTAAATGTCAGTTCACCTTATCATCCCAGACTAGTAAAAACAGTAACAATTGAGCAACAATAGATGGTGCCTGTATGATCCCATGCTTTTGTGTGTTGAAGCAATAGTTAGTTGAAGGGGGGATGGAGAAAATGTGGATAAGGATGAAGATAAGGACTGAGAAGGAGTTATGATACATATTTTAAGATTATGGTGGTCAATGCAGTGCAGGCAAAAAGTACTGTGTCACAGAGGATAATGTCAGACGATGGCCGGGGCAAAAAAGAACAGTCTTTCACAGTTAGTGGAAAACATTTTGTGGACTGCCTTGAAGAGAGAGTTTTTTTTTCACGTTTGTAAACCAAAAACAGATCGAGGGGAAGTTATTTGTACATTACATAGATGCATGAAATGCTTCCGCCTTTTAAAACGGCTGTAAAACCTAAACCTTTAGATCAACGCACACTAAATTTGAATGGTTCTTGTAAATTGTGCCTTTTTATTAGCTCTTGTAAATCGCAGCATTCAATTGGTTGACGTAAGTAGCGCCATTCGATTGGCTCATGTACATGGCGCCATTCAATTTGGTCTTGAAATCCATTCCATTTAACTGGCTCTTGTAAATCCCACCGTTTAATTTTCGTTATTCGAAATCAAATCTTTGAGATGAAAATTTGCTTACAAAAAAAAAAATATCCAGGTTAAAAGCACTTGGTGTAATGTTGACTTAATGCGAGGTTTATGAATAAAGTTATATTTTACCACAAACGAGGCAACCCATCATATAAAAAATATAACTAGGAATAAGGAACCAGTTAAATGCTCTCAAACATAATTTTTATCCGGTTCAGCTTGAAGGTAATACAACTGACACACAGAGCATATAATATTCTGGACTGAAGCGCCATGTATCGATTGGGTTGTTAAATTATTACAAGTTACTATTTTTCCAAACTTCTGCTTGGTTGGGGGATTGTTCATTAAACAACAACGCCTTAAGACAAATGCATCACTTCCGTCCGTTGTCAGGTACTAGGCAGCACTATGGATCAGTGAGTCAGAATGAATCTTTAGTTCAGCGAGTCCTCAATAAGCTATTATAAACATATAAACTCATGAGTGTGCACATACTTATGTTTATTCTTAAAAGAGGAAATTGATATTGCTTGATTCTACTGGTTGAATAAATACAAAATATTTTATGGAAATACTGGCAATGTGTACAAATGCATGTTAATTGTCATGTATTTGAAAGATCAACACTAAATAATTTTAGTAATACCTCTTCTGCGCAGCAGTATTGTATATTGGTAGACTGTATTTGCTTTAGTTTTAAAGGATAATACAACCAACATGTTCATTTTCCAAGGGAATGAAGAACAAAGACAGTCTACATCAAATAAAATAGACGATGTTAAACACGCAAATCTAAGAAATTAAACTTTTTAAGAATATTTTTATTTATTTTTTACTTTCCCTATCCTTCTGATAGGAGTGAAAACTTGTGATTTTTCTATGCACGCCTAGGAGCCAAATGCAGTATACATGGCCATGCAAAGTAGTTTATGTAGGAAACACTAAGCATGGCTAAAGGGACGCTATGTTGTTAGTGAAAATCACAGCCCACTATCCTATCCTGAAAATGATTTGCCACTAAATGGCACACTTTTCTGGAGACTGTGTCTTACACAGATAAATACACGAACAAAGTGCAGACACTTTTAAAAATGAACATATTGCCGTTAATGACCGTTTTGCCATTGCGATTTCAAACCTTAGCACTCTCTTTTTTCAGCTGTTGCTCACATCCATACATATACAGTACCTACAGAGTTACATTTTTAAAGGCTCTTGAGCGATGGACACACTTTCTGTAAGATGCAAAAGATGATGATGATTTTAGCATTGGCAGCTAAGTGGGCTTTAGCTTGCGATTTCATTACATTTCATCATTACATGCTATAATAATCACTTACATTTATCTGTATGTTCATGTAATGCTAATCTTATGCTCTGAAATTCTTACTTTCAGAAGTGAATGCAGTTAAAAAAAAAAGTCAAGAAAAATCAAGAACAGTATAGGTTTTCACCAAATAATATACTTTCTTGTGCTTTCTTACACCCACAATGAGAATGGTCCCTTTTAAACCCCTCTCTCCATAGAATGCCTATGACATGGCAGAACTCCAGAAGTCTCTCCAACCCAGCCCGGCCCAGTCTGTACAGTACAGCCATTCACGGGTGGTCCACCTCCACCCTCTGGCGCAGCAAGATGCTAACAAAAGCTGCAGCGGCAGCTCTGCCGTGTTGCGTCGGGACGTCCTGCCTACCCAGGCCCAGGTCCTAACTCAGCCCGTCTCCTTGTCCCGGAAGAGCCTGTCCTTCTCCAGCCAGGACCTGGCCCGATATCTCTGCGAGATCATCCGGGATGCGGACCAGCACCCAGAGACCATGCCCTTTGACTCACTACGGGTGTTCTCCACCGAGGGCGTAGGATCTCCGGCTGGGTCCCTCAGCTCCTTCAGCTCTGCTGGCCTGGACGAGGACAAGGGTCATGAATGCCTGCAGGACTGGGGGCCACGCTTCGAGAAGCTCAAAGCACTCTACGAGAGAGCAGAGTCCAGTGACCTCTGAGTGACCTCTACGGCCTGGAAGAGGCAAAGTGTCCAACAATGGAGAAACGCAAGGCAACACTACTAAAAGCAAGTGGAAATAAAGGGGGACGTTTATCTAACTGGAAACTCCTACCTGGACGGTATCGAAAGGGTTCTTCTGGGACCAATCTTATTCGTCTGGATGTTGGAGCTGTTAAAACATTGGATGGGGAATATTGCCCTTGTGGAACTGAGCACTGCTGTGGTGTCCAGAGCTTACCAAGAGTTATCAAATGTTTTATTTGTAAGTCAAATTTAAAAATGCATTGATGTTTGATAAAGGAAGATATTTTTCTGTGACCACCAAAACATAGACCAGAGCTGCTTGTTTTACAGGCAGTTTCCATATATAAATTGATACATTTTTCCCAGCAGTCACCTGAGGTCCAGCTGCCTGGAAGTGCACATTTTAAATTGGGGGGGAAGGCTTTCTTAATGCCAGGTGTCAAAGCTACTTTTAAAAGCATATGGTCCAAGTCCCAACTGTCCTAGAATGAACGAATAAAGGAGATAATTTATATTTTTAAGACCGAGGTAAACCCCCCGAGATAATCATGGATCTAATTCTTCACAAAGAGAATGCAAAGATAGCCAAGCAGCAGTTGACCAAACTGTGGGTTGATCTGTCAGAAGATCAGAGGAATAACTGCAGTAAAATAAAAATTTAAATATTTATTTGAGCCCTCGTGTTAGATGAGTGGGGTGTTGAGTGCAGTAATTTAAAGCAACAAGTAAAGAACATGAAGTGCTGTCAAATATTCATTTATTGTTTTGGATGCGATTAGCCTTGCATGAAGACCCAATCATATATATTGCACCTGTTTGCTTTTATATGAAAGAGATAGGAAGCAATGTTTCTAGCAATTTCCACTTCTGGGGACAGCATTTGTGTCTTTCCAGAACACTCCAAGGTTTGGGTGATGAGAGTACCAAGGTGCTTGGAGAGCAGGTGAAAATTGTTGAAATGGGACTATTGCTCACCAAATTGAACCTGAAATGCATAAATCTTTTCAGAAATGCCTGAGTATTTTATAGTCTGTAGTGACAAAATGCCAGCGTTACATACATTTTGAGGTGGTATTAAATGGTTTTTCATTGTTAAAATGTTCTATTTTTTCAGAAATCTATGTCAAGTTTGACAGCACGACTGTAAAGGATAGGAGTGTTAAAGGCTGTCAAAACCCTAATCCTAATGTGAGTTGATAGCTGGCAGTCTCGCAGAGAACTGAAAGAGCCTGGTTTGTGGCGGCGCAGAGTCAACGACCTGAAAGGTAATACATTGTTTAGGTCTTTAAAAAAGGCAGCAAAATGCGTTTCTATGAAAAACAAACCCTGAAGGATGTGGTTTGATTCCTCATGAGTGCCTAGGGGCTGGGGAGTGTGTGCATTCACGCCATGAAAATCAATTAGACCGATTATAGCTACTATGTTCACATTTTCTATGTATGGTGTTGTTTTGTATTGACTGGATTTCTTGCTCTAAAGTGTTTACCTTTGGTGGCCAACTTATTCCAAACAAACAATTTCCATTTAAACCTGTACAATGGATGGCTTTTGTTATCTTAGTGGAAATGCAGATTGTGGAATCGCGATGTTAAGTTTGCTCTCGTTTGTACATACTACAATAGCACTCACTTTTAAAATGTAGAACCGGAGATATTGATGGAAGCATTCTTTGTATAAAAAAAAATGTGATTACACAAACTAGTGTTTCTTCTATTGGTTTATAACTATTCTATTACTTTTTTCCCTCCCACAAAATAAATATCTTTGGTAATGGTATAAAGATGTGCTTTTTAGTCCAGCATGTACTCTGGCTATGCTGCTGGTCTAATGAAGAGAATTTCAGAGTAGAGTGGTCGTTTGGAACATTTCAATAATTTAATCTTTATTTCACAGATTTGCATTCCCTTCAGGGTTTAACATGATCTGAAGTGTTTTGTAGATTTGTGATTTGTGGCATTAAATGTTAAGAGAAAAAGAGTTCAGTGTTTGGGAGGGTGAACAACACCTGAGCGGGGAGTTATGTGGTTAGTTCCTGAATGACCGGAGAGATAGGAACAATAAGAAAAGCTGCGATTTAAATACCTGCAGCTCGACTGGGTATTGGGCCGGTTTATTTGTCACTTCTATATTTTACACCCAGCCACCCTCATTGCACAAGTAACAATCGAGGATAGTTGGGACTGTTTTATGTATTACTAAAGAGTGGGTCTTTCTTTGTGTGAATGTCTAGGGAGGAGTGACGCTTGGCTTGCGACTCAATAGCTGAAGGTCATTTTGATACAATCCCTCAAAAGCGATGAAACCTTAAGATTCTTGAAAGGAAATGTTAGTGGTACACACCGATTGTAAGCACTGAACGTGGCACAAGATTGTGCTAATCCTAACCCCAACCCTGTAAAGAAACATATTTTTGTAATTCATGTCAAGACTAGAGATAACCGTCTTTAATTTGACTTTGATTATGCTTACGCAGCTGGAATTACTATCATAACCTTTCCGAGTTCATATTTAATTAATGGGATAGTGTGATGTAAGCCGGTTATGTAAAAACCCATTTGTGGCAATATAACAGTAAGTACAGTTCACAGGACAATTTAATACATTTATATAGTCACAAATACAGCTAGTGTTAGTTTCATTACTTACATTTTTTTGAAAGTCATTGTAAAACGCCATTTTAAATTGCGCAGCTGGCAAATGTAATCAATATCAATTAAAATAAGCAGTGACTGTCACTGAACAATTTTTCCATCGCATCACGCCGACAAATTAGCCTTTATTTCATCGACAATCATTCAGCGCCCACGTCACTGGGTACTTAGGACCTGTGGCTTGTTAAAAACACACCCGTAGCAAAGTCACAATCATACGTTTTCCTCTCTGCAGAGGAACCTGCTATTTAACAAACAAAAACACCAATGATTCATCAGTCAGACGGAAAGCAACTTGAAATACAGCAGGTGGCTGATTGGAGAATTAATGAATAAGGGTGGAGGGGGAAGACCCTTGTTCTAGTCAAATGCCGTATTTGAGCTAACACTATCGAAGCTGAACCATTTATCCAATGCTGATTAAATATACATTTGCAGTTCAAAAGCATACTCTAACAGAACAGATAAAAGGCTGCAGTTACTTTTCGTACGTTGTTTTGGGGGGAAAAAAACAAATCCTGACATTAATTCAACTTAAGAGAACAACAACAACAAAAAACCACAACACAAATTATAAAATCACAGACATAATTACCAACTCGTATCAAATCAGTTCATCCGTTGAGATTCAAAGCAGCTACTGGGTTGGAAAGAATTCTGTAGATGGACAACCATTAACTACAAGACGATAATTTCTTTCTTTTTTCCTCTTCATAAATGGAAACGCTCACGGTAGAAGAGCCCCAGAGAATATTGAGACAGTCGACAGGGGCTGGCAAGACCATACAGCAGTTCTTTCATCCCTCAGTAAGGGGAAGGCTTCCATGAGACATAAATCAGCGTGCTTTTCCCAAAACACATTGCAAACGGAACGTATGCACTACAAAGGTTAGCTAAAGAACCAAAAACATCAAATACAGCTGCGCAAAAACAATCGGCTTTCATGCCAGCGTGAACAAAGGTGCTACGCTGAACCCAGCGCTGGGGTTAAACTGCCAAATGCTGTTTATGTATACCGTTTCAAGTTCAAATTTCTTAAAAGGTTTTGCTCAGTAGGGCAGTTATTCCCAATTAACTTCAGTACGCTCTGTTACTGGGGAAAATCTACACTAGCCAATACTGCAAGAAAGGATGAAGTTTCCAAAGAGAATAACTGCAACTTTAAAAAGGCACTTGCACAATTTATTTCATGAAATACAGAAGGCCTTGTGCAAACTAGGATAAATCAATCCTACCAATGCTCAGAATGTCAGTAACTTTACCGTTAGCATTTATAAGTCTGAGTCACTATATCCTAGAGAGTTACCTCCATCCCATTTGCGGAAGCTACAACATTAAACAAGTATTTTAGGTTAATGCATTAGCATTTTCTTTTTTTACTTAAATTCTATGTTTATATATTGGGCTTACCTGAACCAGTTAAAAACTGCTCTGCTGGCATAGGAGTTAGAAAGAGTCCCAACTTTCATCAAAACTGACATGCTAAATTTGAACTATAGAGTTATGAAAAAATAACGCTGATCAATACTGTACAACATCAACATATAGAAATAGATGACTCTTAACATGAATAAGATGATTCTTAAAAGCATACATTTTCTGACAGCCATGCTCATTACCTTACACTCCATTATAAAGTTAAGTAGCCGATAACGTAATTGACACTAAAGAGTGATTTCGAAACCCCCATTTCTGAATTTAAATATAAACAAACATTTAGGCTAATATATTCATTTATACGGGCCTATAACAATGTGCCAGACAACTCTGCATGTTTAAAACAACCAATATAGCACAATTCGTATATAGGATTTAAAAAGAACACTATTATTAGATGTGAATGAGACGTGGCACGGGTTAAAATAAGAAACGGGTGGAAAAAAAATCAACTGGCCTTCAGTGCCTACCGAAGATGGGGAAAGTTCACAGATGCAAGTACGCAGCAAACCAGAGTTTCCACTGATATCACCATCAAAAGGCCTGTACTTCTGGTTGTCAGAAAACGTGAGGGAGTGCAGCGTTACGTTTCACCGTTTCCATGCCGACACCGCCTGCTTCTGGGTTCCAGGACCAATGACCGGGGACTTCATCTCGGGTCTCTTCGCTTAACCCCAGGTTAAGCCCCGGTCGGCGTGACGGTCGGGATGCGATGCGACGACCCGCCGACTGGGGGCGGCATGAAGCAGCGCTATACGTCAGGGCCGCTTGCTATGTCCGCCCGGGAGCTCGGCTTTCCTTTCGCCAGTTTGTAAACGTGAAATGTCTTGTTCCTAAAGACCCGGGTGAAGAGTCGAGTGGACTGAGGGCTGTCGCTTTTGATTGCTTCGCAGAAACGAGGATGTGGAGAAGGGACCAAGTCCGGGTCATTGTCTCCTGGACCGTCCATGATCTGGACAAACATGCACACATTCGTTCTGACAAAAAAATACAACACTGTCCGGACTAGGCGTCTACAGCAGCACTACAGAAAGCTAAATGAATCAATACTTTGAGCTAAATATACTTAAACAAAGCATTAGCGTGCCTTCAAATATTTTCAATTTTACCACTGCCCACTCATAAAAGAAGAAAAATAAATGAATAAACCAGCAGATTCGTACATCTTAGATTAGACTGTTTTATCAATTCCGTTTCGAGAATAGTCAATAAAGGAAAACCACAGCCAATGAGACCATGTATATTTATATGCAAGCATTAACATGTTAATACACATGCTCACATCCATCAGCTCTAACTGATAGGAATTATCTGGAAATAGCTTTGTTCCTGGTTTTCAAATGCAGGAGCTGGTCCGCATACCCACTGATCTTGACAATGCATACCCTGGGACCAGGTTACAGTGGGACGCGATGCCGAGACAAGGCCCCAACATACTCAGAATTCACTTAGAACCGGCCCAGGCAATCACTGAACGCCATTTCATCCCATTAGAAAAAGGTACTACGTTGGGAAAGGGAACCTTTCCACAAGTGTGCCGGGCGCCCCAAGGACCTGCCATCAGCCGATGGCCTCGACTCCTGCATGCGGAACCTCGGGCAGGAGCTAGCAGAGCGAGAGAGCTTTGCCATCTCTCTGCAGAGACTCACTTCCACCTCTGCAAACTATATTTTCTTCTGGCGCTCATGCTAGGCCGAAGAGGACGACACACGGATCTCAGTCCACAGGCAAGGAACGGTGGGAAAGGTTAAGAAAATGGCAGCAGGCCTGCATTGCTAATCTGGAGAAGGGGTTAGAGGAGGGCTCCCCCGGTGTTGGCTATTCTGCCTGACCCGATGCCTTCCACCATCCCTCGTGCCTAACCCACTTCCTCGGAAGCCTGGTTGCACGATGAGGAGAACAACGACCCTTTCTCGCTGACTGCGTCAGAGGGCTTTGGGGAAAGAACGTTTGAGGTGATCCCACAAGCACCCAGTAACCGTGAGAGTGTGTTGGCATGCTCAGATATTTATGGGTTTATGGGTAACATATGGCTAATGTTATTTCAGGCAACCAAGGCTATGACATTAATAAAACGTTCTAGTGAGTGACAGTCTATTGCCCCCCCCCCAACCACACACACACACACACACACACACACACACACACACACACACACACACAACCTACATGTCCGTTGGCCAAGTCCAGCAGGTCACGTAGGCGACAGCCGCGACTGTGTCTCCTCTCGTAGCAGATGCTGTCCTCCAGGACCACGTAATCCGCCCCGACTGAGCGCAGAATTCTGTGCACGTCCTCCAGAGACTGGCGGGCGTAGATCTGATACACCTTGAGGATTAATGAGCAATACCCACATCAAGCTGCTTTAGGTACAGACAGCTCCAGGAATAATAAATGACCCTACTGTCAATTGCAAACACAGGGGAAAAAATTCAATTTGAAATTTTAAAAGGAATTTCTTTGAAAGCAGATTGCCTAGCATGCAAAAACATCTCATATAAAATATTGTAGCAAAGCAGAGGACTGCATCACACTGTGCAAGTATACAATTCCTTTTTTGGCCGTCCTCTCACTCTCCACAGCGAAGGGCAAAAAAAATGTAAATGTCAGCACTGTCTTTGGCACTCATTGGATCAGATTAATTGGCGAAAGTGGAATATATATAAAAAGAATCTGTTCAGTAGACGGCGACCATCAATCAGCCTGCTTTAATGTCCTAATTAACAGAAAGTGGAGATTAGTTCATACAGACACACCATAAAAGGGAGTAAAGAGACCTAATAATGCCCATTAGCCAATATAGCCATGACATTACATAACCTCCCGATTTAGCTTAAAACTTCAGCACTTTAAAACAATCCAAAATAAAGGTGTGCACGGCTCTACAAACTAACATTATCAATGGAAAGTAGAAGACTATTCCAGGACAGATAATACATGGAGTGGAATAAGTTTGAGAAGATAATAATTAATAATAATAATAATAAATAATAACTGGATAATTAGCCTGAAATTCAAAAATTCTAAAAGGTTGTCATAAACCGTTTACCAATACATCATCCCCCTTTGTATGCATTTTATATATTTCATGTGGTCTTCTCCAGAAGTAGAAAAATGCTCAGGATAGGTACTAATCCCTTCTTAGTTTCTGATCTCGGTCTGAACAAATTCTTTAGATTCGAGGATGTTTTCCGTGCAATACGACGGAAGTACACAGCTTTACACATTTTGCATTCGCAGTTGTTTAGTTGCTAGTGCTCAGGAGAAAACACCAAGATTGATTAAACAAAACATTCAATTTACATGGTCTGAGATTGTTAAATAAAATCTAATCAATATAGTGCCAATTTATGAGAAGGGATAGGACTGAACCTTGAATATAAAAGGCCATTTAGTCATTTGACAATCGCTGTACGTAAAATATTGGGGTTTCTTTAGAGCAAGATTGAGATTTCCATCACCAGCCCCAGAAACCAATACCACCCCCCCCCTTAGCCCCCAGGAGAAAACCATGAAGATTCTTTTGTAGAAGTTTCTAAAAGTTTTACATTAGAGTGTATGGCTATTTCAATATTTAAAAAAAAACTTCTGACGCAGTGTCACAAAACCTAACCCAGTAAAACCGAAACTTTTAAAATGCACCAGATACAAAGCAGACGATTCGTAATAGTAGTAGTAGTAGTGATTCATCTCTTACAAGATCCCAAAACTATACAGGACTGACAAAGATGACCCAGGCAATACCAAAGTGAACAGAGAGCAAAGATTACACTGTCAAAGGAGGTTACAATGAAACCAATGGGGGAAAAAAAAAAAAAACTGCACGCCAAGACTGCGTGGCGTGTCTATGAAGTATTTAGTCATCAATGAAGAGTTTGGTGGCAAGACGTGCAACGGCATCATATCTAGGTATAGAGACGAGCTATACCACAAGAACAAGTGACCCATTCGGGTCATCGCGCTTCCATGCGTTTTCACGTTATGGTCTTAAGACAGGCCTGCAACACCCACGGGCCGTTCCCACAGTGGCTGGACTCCTGCATGACAGTGAAGCCAGGCGTTTCCCTCATATTCTGCATTAACTGTAGCACCTAAAGAAACCTGTGTTTGATAAGAATAGAACCTCATTAATCACTTTCACACGTTGGCTGGTGTGAAAGCACCAACAGCCTCTCAGCTTCCCTCACAGCCTATCACCGTTATATAACGGGGTTAAGACATGATCCAAAAAAAAAGGGGTGGAAATCAATGCGAGTCACTTCAACATGCAAACTAAAACCGTGTGACAATCAGCACTCTCGTCAGCCTGTCCCCTGCCGCGTTCTCCCCTGAAAAAGCTTGCCAACTATACATCCAGAGTTTCTCAACCTCACAAACGCGGGCCTGGACGACTAAGCCCCCGCCCCCAAATGCGGGCCTGGACGACTAAGCCTCCGCCCTGAAG
>JAOYSI010020202.1:0-11646 GCA_025775065.1 Hiodon alosoides | reverse complement strand
TATTCCAGGTGCCGCTTCTGCTACGTTCTTTGACTTATTTTCTTACCTGCTGCAGCGGCTTCAGGTGAGGTCTGAGGTAACATGTGATGGCAGCCACTTGCAGGGCAAAAAAGGGGAGGGACCAGTTCTCCCTCAGAGAGATGGTGAACTCCACACGCGTGGTGTCTACTCTGAGGACAGTTAAAGAGGATGTTGACTTCTCTGTGCGCAGTGCCCATTATGCAAACAATTAGAGGGTGAATTCCATGTTTGTAGCATAGTTCAATGCTTTGGGATCACTGACATGACTGTTAGATGCCTGAAAATGTATCCGAGTTGAGCGTTCAAATCGCTACGTTCGGTTTGGTGATGTGTAGCACCATGCTGTACAGTTATTAGGTATATTACAGGTGAATGTTTCAGCCGCTGTCTTGCAGTCGTGGACAACTTGAGCTTTAAATCACTGAGAAAGCATTAGGCCATAGTACAAGCCAGAATGTTAGCGTGATTAGCGCAATTACTGTGCGTTTCTGCTAGCACTTACCTGTTGAGGATGTACCATGTCGCTGTGAGCGCCCCTGCCAGCCAGGTGCCACTAAGCAGCCAGCTGGTGATGTAGAGAGCAATGACATACACCGCTTGGAGGGCAAATACAGTGTAGATGTAGAAATATACAGGCTCCAGATATGCCTGCAAACACAGGAGAATAATATGGAACAAAACTGCTTTTACTCAGGCGTCTCTACTATTTATTAAAGAGCAACAGTTCCATTGCAGAATGTTTTTCACAGATGTTCTTTACCTGGATGGGAAGGGCTCTATAGAGAATGCTCAAGAGAACTTCCTGATAGATGTTCATTCTCTGCAGGAGGTTGATGGTCCTCTTGGATTCAGTGGTGTTGTCATTGACCAGCTCATAAAGACCTGATGAAGAACGTGAACAGATTAACGGATCACAATAGTACGTTCTTGTGTTCACATAACTCAGTAAAGATACACATTGTTAGGAAACAGCATACATATCAAAACTGACCCTGCTTCAGTGGGCATGGAGATTGACTCAAACTGTGATAGTTCTTATCCAAGTTTCTTACAATGTAAACATCTGTGTGGCCTATATGTACTTGCCAAATTGTGTTAAAGCAGGAAAATACTACCTTACTTGGATAAGAAATCATATACTTGGAGGAAGCTTTTTTTAAGACAGGCTGTTCATAATCTACAACAGTTCAGCCTACAACAGACAACTATACCGCATGGATAGGACACAAGTCTACTTCAGGGCCAAAATAGGTTGGTTTTTCCTTTTTTTTTTTGCACAGTAAAAATGTCATTCTGCAGACAACTAGAAATGAGATTTCACACAGAGCAGATAACACCATTACAATGCCTGGCAATAGGCAAAGTTTCAGTCAAACTCTGTGGAGCGCTTCAGCATGCCGTTGAGCCCTCAAATGTCAATCTCGTTTCCGAGGTTACATAACAAGTCAAGTGTACACAGAGTCCTGCCTTACGCAAGGGCTGAAGGCAACCAGACAACGGCTGGAGGCATGTCCCGGCTGATCATTTATCAGTTTAAAAATTTTATACGTCCAAAAAGTTATACGAGCACCGAGAACAATACATAGGCTTAAAGAGAATTAAAGGCTTTAAATCGCCGTGTTCAGTGAAGTGAAAAAACACTTATGCCGATGTCAAGTGCAGGCAGGAGAAACGACCGTCTCCCATAAGGCCATCATTCCGCAGGGGACGCAGTCCTCCGCAGACACATATCCATGTTATTTCAAGCTTCTGAGGATTAGCGGGCATACCGTGCTGTATGGACGGGGCCTGCAACATCTGTTTGTAGTAGGAGTAGTACAGGCCACATTCGGTTCGGAAGGAGATTTCACGCTCGACTTCCTGTGAAATAAAGGGTGCAGGACAGGGCCATTAAAGCAAGAGGCCTTTTAGCATGCACGTACAACCCTGCTACCAGTTTCCATGAAGACAAATGCCACAAGTGGGTGCAATTATACATGGGAAAAAGTTTAAGGAGACTATTACAGTACCCTCGGAGGCCCCCTATTAAATCTTCAACAGTGTTCTAAAATAACCAGATATTCCTGAGAGAGAGAAGTTGAGCGGTACCAAACTAAATCGAGTTATTTATGTTACAAACATCATCTTGGCCATTTGGGATCTTATAAGGCAGACAAAGAACAGCGTCTTGAGTTTTAAGGTTGCTCAAACAGAACTCAGACCTTCAGTGACTAAACGCCATGGCAGCATTTCTTACCTCCAAGTTAGAGAACCACAGCAGATTCTCATGTATGGACCAGACACACCAGGAGTGGGAGAATCCCATTACAACTGCCAACACTGCGCCGGCTGCCATGACAACAGCCTGCCCAGAGGGAGCTGGCATTGTCCGGCCGTTCCCAAAACCCCTTTTAACCTCGGAACTCTCCACAGGCACCTCATCCCTGAATATCCCCCGGCAACTCTTCGCTTTGCCTTTTCTTCTCTTTCGCACAACAGCGTTGTCGGCTTGGCGGTGCATGTGGGCTTTTCTGACCCCTCAAACCGAACCACTAACACCACAGCGAAGGCTCTGGTCCCCACCCGTCAACCGCGACTCACCGACTGCCTGCTACACAAGCTATTGGTCGGGCACTTCCCGGAAAAAGAAAAGAAAAGAAAGAAAAAAACAAAAAAAGCTAAAAGCTAATAGTATCACATATATATTTAAAAAGAGCAGCAATTAACAGGCCGGGATTGAAACGTGCATAATCCTCTAAGTTTTGTCTGAGATAAAGCCTACTGAAATGGCTAGAGAGAGGCATATAAACTCCACCACCGGTGACCTTTCTGCACATTCTCAAAAAGAAGCCAATAGGAACATTGTTTGGAAAAAGAAAAAAAATAAAAGTTTATATGGTTTTTCAGAACACCGACGTCTCTAAAACAAGAACAGCTACGAGTTTGCTACAGCTGCCATGGCGATTTCACACACGATGAGTTCACAAGGCCGAGTAAAAGTACACTCCCTCTCAGAAACATCTTCTAAAAAAAGAGACCTGGAGGAGGGGGCATTACTCAGAGACATATACATCTGTTAAAACTACTTTCAACTAAAACACGATCAATAGTTTCACCGGTCACTTAAAAAGGAGAACTTCAAACCAATACCATTACATTAGATCTACGTTTTTTAGCCGAGTGAATCCAATAAATGCAAACATGTCACCCATTCGCAGTCTCGAACAGAAGCGTATGTTTTTTAAAGCCAAATCCGTCATAAACTGTGAGTGCATCGCGTAAGAATGGGCTCATAAAAACCTGAAAACTAAAAAAAAAAAAAAAAGTTATTTTTCTCTCTCTCTCTCTCTCTCTCCCTCCTTCTAAAGCTGTTTAGTTGCTTACAGGACATAAATCCGAACACCAGACAAACCCTGAATCGTGCTCAGCCACAGAGGAAATAATATTTCTGCATGCCCAGTGGCAAGGAGTGTACAATCGGATTTCTCAATGTAAATCGGACCCATTTGCATTTATCATGTGACCTCAAGCCCCCCCCCCATAAAGCCAAAGACCCCAATTTGTAGGTGACCTGTGATAGAACTGAAGAAGAAAAAAAGTCTAATTTCTGAACAGAAACAGACAAGAACAGAAGTCAGAACACATGGTTTAGCCCATTCCTTGCAAGGTGTAAACGACTCCAGACTGAGAATTTTAACAAAGTTACTCAACATCATAATAACATTGTAATGTGGTCTGAAATGCTCTTGCGAGCCAATTTTTGTGTTTTCGCCCCAAACTGAAATCGCCAGTTGATTTCCCATCCCAACAAATCCTGCTACACGCTCTGGCAGGGTGAAGAGGTAACACAAATGGCCACCATCAACATCGTCTTTGTTCCATTCTGACAAACCTAAAACCCAGAATACTACAAGAGAACACATAAAACTACTGTTCAAAGGGCATAAGAATATCTCTGATGAAATGTTAAATCTCTCTGCAGTATATACAAGTTACACAGCAGCGAGAGGAAATTAGTTCAGATGAGAGATTTTTTTTTTTTTTTTTATCTGCTCAAAAGCACACAAGGCATCAAAGGGTCGGAAGGCTCATTTTCAAAGCTCACAGAACACTGGGACTTTGTGGGGGGTGGGATGGGGGCTGAAAGCAGAACTGAGACCTCACCTTGATGTTGGAAAACCACAAGTCGTTTTCATGTAGTGTGGCCATGTAGATACAACCCAAAAGGCCAAGGAAAACTCCTACAATGGCGCCGGCAGTTTCCCAGGCCACGGTCAAGTACATCCAAATGCCTGCAAAGAAAAGGCATTTAGTATAAAAGGTTGTGAAAGGAAATGTAATAATATCTTTAATAACAATAATAAATTATTATTATTATTATTATAATAAACAGTGATTCATGCCTTTGTATTTAACGTGCACATTTTTTTCTCTGCTAAAATAAAATTGTCTGCTACCTCTTTTATAAACTTTCACCTCACTTACCAGTTTCGTTAGGTCACAAACGATGAACCCTACCAATTCTCCGGCTACAGCTTCCTCTTTCCAAACCTCAGACTAGACTACAAAAACCACAAAAGAGTGGCAAGTGCTGTATAAAAACCCTACACATCTTCATGCACTTCCTTCAGTGGGGTCAGTCACCTACTGTAAGCAGCACTTCCTTTATAGAAACACCAAGCCCCACAACATTCGATACGCCCAGGGCTGCTACACTATAGAAGAAAAGCCGGTCAAGCTTCAAGCCATCAGTACCAGGAATCTCCACCGCAAAGCAAAGCTTAACTGACCGAAAAGGTTTGAGAGAGGAAAACATGGATCCAGTAGCGCAGTAAGAAACGAATATAAAGAAGTCAGAAACTCATTTCATCACACAGAACAGCCAACCTGAGGGGGTCTTCTCCACAAGATCCCCGGCCTCATCGGGCTTCTGGTTCTCCAGGCTGGGGTCCCTCGCTCTGTTGCCTCTCCTCTGTCTTAGTGCCGTCATGATCATTCACTGGTTGCTTATCCTGGACACCAAGAAACAGAACTCAAACAGAAGTAGGGACATGTCCTCTGTTTTTCCTTACCACTACAGCCGTGACCATTATAACCATATTGTCATCTGTGCTGGCAATAGGCCACTGTGAGAATTAGCAGCTAGGGGAAACAGACCAATACTGCTGTGATCACGAACTGAAAACAGTGCAGCTGTATCCGCAGATCAGGTTATGCAGGAATCAAAGCTTTGAAATTAAATATATATGCAAGCTGTCGCACACTTTCTTTACGGTTAACTACACTTCAACAAACAACTTTGCACGGAAATATCAAACAAGAAGCACAAAGTTTAAATTGTTGTATTTTAATAATGACCATCACCGCATTAGTAACACTAAGAAAATATAAGCGGCGGTAAGAGTCCCACGTTCGTAAACCTGACATTATGTTACTAAAGAACGGGGACGCGCGTGGTATTTCTAATCGCAGATAGTGATTTCAATACTATTAAAAATTAATTTAACGGAATTGCCACGTATACACAAACTATAAGCATACACGTCTAATAGAACACACGTACTACTGTCGAAACGCGTGCATTAGAACTTCAGACAGCTATAAACGATTTCTTGTATAGCCTCTTGATTCACAATTTAAAACCCCACTTTTATAGCAATTGGAGAGTTTAGTCAGGCAAGAAAAAATAAGACCAGAGATAAAATAGATACAGCGGTAACAACGCCACAAAATACTCAAAGCGGCGACATTGTTTCTTTCCATTCATTCACAGGCCTGTTATGCAGGCAGCGGTGTTTCCTACAGCCGCTGCTGCTAGAATGTAAGGAAATCACAGATCGCATCACTCGTTAATCTCGGCTATTGCGATTTGAGAATACATTTGGCTCCGTTTCTGCTTTCGTACTCATTCAGCTTACATGCCTTTAAAAAGTTACACTTCCCCATCCATGCCACTTACCCCTCTTTTATTAAATGTGCAGATCCTTATTCCAAGTCCAACAGTCCTCTGACGAACGCTCTTTGTGTGTGTGTAACGGACAGTTGCTCATTACACACCGCTTAATCAGAGGCAATACAAGCGGTTGGCATCTTATTTGCTAGTTTTTTTATTTTTTATTTTCGTTGTTCGCTCAGTTGCAGCTCTGAATCTTCATAAACCGCGATTCATTGAACGGCGCTTTGTGAAACCACCGTAAAGACAACAGTGACCAAACAATTGCCCACGCACGTTTAACAAAAATCGCTTGAGATGCGTGCAATACGCACGGTCAAATAAGGAATTGAGCGTCCTTTTTCTTATCTAAATTATATGATAAAATATTCACCTCGCGCACGGGACACCTAAAAGCAACAGATGTCCTTCGCCGATTATTAACTGAGAGGTCACGATTTGAAAAGGGAGCCCCGATAAACATTAAAGTGAATTAATGTACGTCTGGGTTATGATGTGGGTGAAATGTGTATAGTATATATCTATTTTAAAAGCATGGTTCCAAGAGCAACGTACAAATGAATCGAGCTCTCTAGAAAGCATTCAGCTGCGAGATTTGCTGCTGCCTTGCCTACTGTTGCTATGACACTGAAGCTTGAAGCCATTCTTTTTTAGATTGAAAAGCTCTGGGTGCACATTGATAACTTTTATTGCTTTAAATAAGAGAATATTCCTGAAATAAATCATCCGATTGTCAGATTCGAGTAAAAACAGCACCTCGGGCGATAGTCTCTGTGTTCCTTAGACAGCGGTAAAATCTCAAAGCGAGAGCTCCAGGCTTCAGTTAAAACTGCTTAAATTAGACTACTTCACGGGTATTGTGTAGGCTATGTAGTCTCCCCCCACGCTTATCTATCATGTCAATCCTCGCAACTTTCCAACTTACGTTACTTAGTATTTAGTTCTTCTGTTTTTAGTTATAGTGTAATATAATCTCTTTGAATATAACAAATCCACAACTCTATATATAGGCTACACAATAAAAATATCAAAAACACGTGGTAATGATATTGTTATTAATAAATCCGCAGGTTTCAAGGGCAGCGAAGGAGATAACCAGGGGGGTGCTCAGATGAAAAATATATTGAAGTTATTTTTATAAACTAGACATAATCAAGACATGAAACTGACAGCAAGAAGAAAATACTGACTGAAGCGTTGAATCACGTTTGAGGGAGTTTAGCAATCTCTCTCATTACAAATCATTCTAAATTAACACCTCGTATTGGATGTTTTTTTTTAAGGCTACCGTGAGGAAGGTAAATAGCGCACCTTTTAATTAGTAAATTATTTACGCGATTCGAGATACCAGAAAGCGTGTATTCATACCAAGTGAAATTTATTTTAATAATAAAAGTTTCTTTTAATAACAATTCTTGGCGATTTACCGTGAATTTGGCGGGGCGGTTTTAAAAAGTCCGCGAGCACACGAAGAAAAAAACAACAACTTCACAGTCTCACAATTTTTTGTTTCCATCCTAAAATAGTTCATCCGTGAATTTTTCAACTTCTCTTTTTTATTCTAGACTACGGTTCACACAACCGATACTATTCGAAATTTAAATGGTAGGCATACAATTGAGTGGCCTAGTATTTGGGAAGCCATTTGACTGGAACGAAAAGGCAACGCTCAATTACTCCCTTGGAAATGTAAATTATATTCTCTGCATTAACCGGCCAGCATTTGTCACCAACGTCAAATTGTTTAGACCAGCGGTCCCTCTGGTCCCGGAAGACCCCATTTTCAAAAAAGCATAATCCCCAATTCGGAGAGAAAATGCTAAATTTGGTAAACGAGCTGATTTCAATGAAGTGCTTTAGTGCTGGGCGGGAATAAAACCTGTACACACAGGGGTCTTTACAAATCCAGTGTTGAGAACACCTGTAACATGCGGACAGGTGAGTCAAAACGCTTGTGACAGTTCTGTCACATGCGTTTCACTCTAAGTTGACAACTCTCCAATGACAGTGGGTGTAGGACAGTCGATATCCGGTTTAAATGCGATTTTAATGTTTTGATAGTGAACCCATTAGATTAATAATTTACATGTACATGTTGTTCAAACATGGCCTTGGGAACCCACTGTGAGTATGCATTTTTTTTTTTTTTTTAACAATTTCCCTCTTTATTAACAGCGGACTGGTTTTGATATTGCTTGATTCTTTTCCTGCTTAAAAAAAAGAGTTCGAGAACTGAGCTAGCAATGGTTAGTTCATCAGAATTAATTAGCAGTTAAGTAGTTATCTGTCCCAGCCCTTTAATGTAATAACACATATCTTGTGATATAGACTTTAAAATATTATAGCTGATAACAGTTAAACGATCAAGGATCCATCTTAATATAAATTATAAATTAAAAGTATTTTGGCAATCACTGAATTAGACATGGAAACAAGCCACAATCCACAAACAAACAACACCAGGGATCAAAAGTACCAGGGATGTGAATAATTGTGCATTTTCTAAAAACGTATATAACTAACAATCAACACAAACGGCCTCTAGAGAGCAGCGATATTCCTGAATAACACATGGACAAAAAGAATGAGAGGAACTGTGAATGGGAATTAGGTTGGAAAAGTACAAATAAGATAGAATACTTGGCATGAAACTTTTTTGAGCAATGTTCAGAGGGTAAGACCATGAATTGGCCCAATCACAGAAGACGGCGAGTTCTTTCAATGTCAGGACTGAGAATTACAGCCTTGCTTTTTAAAGCATACATCCAGAGCCCAGTAGGTAAAAGTGCTCTCCCAATTTGTCTGGTTTAAATCCAGCTCATTTCATTTCCCCTCTGTGATCAGGAGAGCACAGTGGTGGTGCACTGTTGGCAAAGTGCCACCCACTATCTGGCGAAATCGGTATGGCTTCTCTGGACTCGGCACTAACCAGCATTTCTTTCTGCTTGCTAGCAGATTGACGTGCCTCTCACCTAATCGGCGCTGAACCACTTGCAAGCCGTGTAGCCGGCCGGGTGAGCGTAAGTGGAACAGGTGGCTCAAAGGCGTCTGGTCGAATTTCCTCACCCATCCTCCCAGTGTGTGGGGGCAGGGTGCGTAGTGACGAGCAGAGGTGCATTAGTGCAAGAAAAACAAAACAAGCAAACAAAGCGTTATTTTAAAAACGTGTTTATTACCAAAATACAATGGTAAAGTCATAAACAGAAGACAGTCTAAGAAGCAAAACAAGCCAGTGAAATCCCAGTGAAAAGTTCAGTTTCCCTCCACTCATTTGGCATCAATGCAGATCAATGTGCTCAATTTAGGTACAAACAAACCCTTCCTTTTGCTATGTTGTGGTGGGTGTGTGGGGGGTTATATAATTATCCTGGTGTTTATAACAAGACAATTTAAAAATAGAATCCTTAAAAAAACAAAAATAAAAAAAAACAGTCTACTAATACATGTGTGTGTATTTTATATATATATATATATATATATATATATATATATATAATGCTTACACACACACTTCTATAAGTACTGCTGCATAAATCCATACCACATGTGTTGGTAGAATGCATTAGAATAGACCTTAAGGTGCACCTCGTTGCACGAGATCAAAGAAAGGCCTTTTTTGAACATAAAACCAACCAACAGCGCAGGACTAAACTACTGTATGGGCGTGACCGAGGCAGTGGGACAGGCGTGCCAGTTTGAAATGAAAGGCACACAGAACTTATTCAATTCTCTGCGCTTAGATGTGGGCTCAGATGAAGCAGAATGGATTGAGTTTGACTGACCAAAGTGCGTTGGGCACTCGCTGCTCGGTAGCATCAGTAATCAGGAAAAGGCACGAGACCAAAACATCTAATTGGCCGTAAATCCGTCAAATCATAACCGCAAGGTTAAGCATAATACTTAAGAAAAGAGACACGGGTTCGAATTATAGTGTTGTGATATCGTAGGGAGGACGAACATACGCAGAGGGAAAAGAAAATTAAGTTGAATAGCACTATCCCCAGTTTTAACACGACACTGGCTCCGTGTGTCCCGTCCGCCTACTTCTACTCCGGGACGGTAATGTCGCGCTTACCTCCGGCCCGCACTGCAGTTGGCTTGTGATTTTCAGTCACAAGCCAACTGTTTGAAGCATTAAGGGGGACATGTATAGGCAAGGACCTTATGAACAAAGAATATAATGTTCTGCATATTTCAGATTTAATAAAAGAAAAACAAAACGCATGGTAAAGCACACAACCAAGCAAAACACCATAATCCCCTCCCCATGTTCACTTAGGATGGTATAAAGCAATAATAATAATAATAATAATAATAATAATAATAATAATAATAGTGCTGGATCTTCCTAAAATTACAAAAAAGACTGGGAAAATTGTGCAATTTGGACTTAGCTAAAATGTCTTGCCTTTTCTATTATTGTTCACAAAGTTCAAATACATAGTTCCAAAATTCCCCTCCAATATAAATCTAGCACTGCCTTAATAAAAATAGCCTAAGAAACCATACATTCACTGCAATAAACAAGTTTGGAAGCAGAGATGGCAATCAATGGATAAAACTATACAACGCCGACGCAAGATCCTTGACACTTAAGTGCTGCTGGAGGCGACCGCGAACGTTCGATATCCGATGCCCGTAACCGCACAGACAAGGTTGAAATAAGGTCGAACAGCAAGAAATCAGTTAAGTAAAGAAAGCGAGGAATTGGATGAAGGATAAAGTATGTATGCGAGCAGGGCACTGTGTTTGACACGTATTTTGAACCCTATAGTACTTTGGACTACTAATCTGGTAACGTTAAGGAGGTTTTTTTGTTTTTGTTTTAAATGACCGATTTAATCACTTGATGCATCTGGTTACATAAAGGCAACCCAGAAATGGCTGGTGACATGATCGGGAATCATGTCCTACATTCCAATCCCTTTCGCCAAGTGCAATTAGACAAACCTTCAGCATAGAAAATATCACTAAGCATGCAAAAAAAAACAACAAAAAAAAAAAAACACTTTGAACAGAGGTAGCAACTCTGAATTTAAATTTGAATTCAGTGTGTCAGTTAAACTTAAGGTTTAAACAAAAGAAATAAAAACAAACATTTCAAGTGAGTACAGTAATACAGCCATGAGACATGCCAGTGAGTTGCGTGTAGACCGGTTTGTAGACATACCATAATATCATACGTCTTCACACAGAACTTCACACATGCACAGCACTTCAACTGATATCTGACAAGCACACACTTTAGGGTAACAGATACCGCTGTTAGGTTGTCAGTATGAATACCGAAGCTTGGGAAAAATTAAAATTAAAAAACCTTTGGAAGAAGATAATGCTCAAGCGGCAGGTAAATCAAAAGTTAGCAGGTGAATCAGTCGTTTTTATGCTACCAACATATTTTAAACGAACGAGAGCCTCAAACTATTTCAGTTGGGTCGTTGCACAGACTCTGGGCATATGGCGAACTCTCATGACCCTCATCATCATACAGAGTTGTCGTTGAGAGGAATTTATGAATTAACTTATTAAATAATTTCAACACGTCTCGTCCTCAACAGGTGAGGAGGGTCACCGAAACGGTTTATGACACATGATCCGGCTAACGAGGTATGATAAACGTTTGAAATGTTTCGGTTTTCTTTTTCCACACACACACACACACACACACACACACACACACACACACACACACA
>JAOYSI010020192.1:0-35363 GCA_025775065.1 Hiodon alosoides | reverse complement strand
TAAAAGCTATTGCATCATGTATACTTGCATGCCTTTGGTATGTCATAGAATAAAGCAAAGAAGCTGTGAAAAGAGATCAATTATTGCTCATTCTACAAAGATATTCTAAAATGGTCTGGACAAAATTGTTGGTACCCCTTAGAAAAGTTAATAAATAATTGGAATACCGTATATTCCAAACTCATTTATTTCTTTAATTAGTATCACACGTCTCTTGGAATCAGTCATTCAGCCTATTTAAATGGAGGAAAGTAGGCACTGTGCAGTTTGGTATCATTGTGTGCACCACACTGAACATGGACCAGAGAAAGAAAAGGAGAGAGTTGTCTGAGGAGATCAGAAAGGAAATAATAGACAAGCATGGTAAAGGTAAAGGCTACAAGACCATCTCCAAGCAGCTTGATGTTGCAAATATTAAGAAGTTCAAGGTCCATGGAACTGTAGCCATCCTCTCTGGGCTCGGCCGCAAGAGGAAAATCGACCCTAGATTAAACAGAAGGATGGTGTGAATGGCAGAAAAAGAATCAAGAATAACTTCCAAATAGCTACTCCCAGGTGATGGTATGTCAATATGTCAGTTTCTGATTGCACCATCCGTTGCTTCCTCTATGGAAGAAGACCAAGGAGGACACTACTTTTGAAAGAAAAACATTTAAAAGTCAGACTGGAATTTGCTAAAATGCATATTGCGAAGCCCCAATCCTTCTGGGAGAATGTCCTTTGGACAGATGAGTCAAAACTGGAGGTTTTTGGGGAGTCACAGCTCGATGTTTGCAGAGAAACATGGAGGGAGCTTGGTTATGTTTTGGGGCTGCTTTGCTGCGCCTGGCACAGGATGACTTGAATCTGTGCAGGGCCAAATGACATCTCAAGACTATCAAGGCCTTCTGGAGCGAAACGTACTGCCCAGTGTCAGAAAGCTGTCTCAGTCACAGGTCAAAGGTCCAACAGGATAATGACCCAAAACACACAACTAAAAGCACCCAAGAATGGGTAAGAACAAAACATTGGACTGTTCTGAAGTGGCCTTCTGAGTCCTGATCTGAATCCTATCATCCATGGAAAGAGCTGGTCAGTCTGGATAAGGCACCCATCAAACCTGAGACAACTGGAGCAGTTTGCTCAGGAAGAGTGGGGCAAACTACCTGTTAACAGGTGCAGACGTCGCATGGAGTGCTACAGAAAATGTTTCGTTACCTCTAAAGGTTGTGCAACAAAATATTAGGTTGAGGGTCCCATCATTTTTGCCCATGACATTTTCAGTTTTATTATTTTCAATATTTTGAACAAAAGCAAAGTCTGATTTCTAATAAATATGGAATAAACAATGATGGATGCCAATTACTTTTGTCAGTTTCAAGTGATTTCAGAGGAAATTGTGCATTCTTTGTTTGTGGATGGGTACCAAAAAAACTGACTACGTATTATATGTAGTTTTGGGGTGCTGGAGACTAACCCAGCTAATACAGATCTAACTCTTGCCAAACAAAATGCCATCTTTCTGCCCAATTAAAAAACAAATCTAAATCTGATTCCTGAGCTAAAACTCATGACGGTTGGTGTTGCTACAGACTGTAGCTAAACTACCTTTTGAAGATACAAGGCAGCTGGTGCTATAGAGAGAGATGGTGGTGGGTTCAAAAGGATCCCTTCAAGTATACTGGAGCCAGCTCATGTATTGCCTCATAGATTAATAGTGCTAGGCTTGTGCTACAAGGCATTGCAATGCATAGGGCACAGACTTGCTCTAGGCAGCAAGTGGGGGGAAATATTAATTGTACATTCTTTTAGTGAAGACATTATAGCAGGCAACATGAGCACACAATGTGTGGAATGTGAATTTATCCAAAGGGTTGCTTTTTTACCTGCAGAATCTTGTTTTTTTTAAAACAGTACCATATTACCATATTAAATGCCGGTAACAACCTGCCTGCTTGGCCGAATAGAATTTGAAAACATGATGTAAAATGACAACACAAAAAATTTAATTTCTCTTCTCTGCATCCCATTATATCCTCTCTCCCTCTCCCTCTCTCACTCTCAGTATCAGTGGTGGGGAGCTGTTTGACTTTATCGCAGGAAAGGACGTGCTGTTGGAGTCTGAGGCCATTTCATTTATTAAGCAGATCCTAAAAGGGGTTGGCTACATGCACAGTCAACATATTAGCCACTTTGACCTCAAGGTAACATCCAAAAACACACTAATCATTGCAGAATAAATCTGACAGTCTGTTAATTCACTGTGGTGTAATACATTACTCCCATCATCTGGCTTCTGGTGTGAATGCTGGGCACAAGGTTATTTTTTTTATCATACCTCATCTTGAGCTCTTCCCACATTCAGCCGGAGAACATCATGCTGTCGGAGAGGGGGGTTCCACGACCCCGCATCAAGATCATAGACTTTGGCCTGGCCCAGCACCTTTCTCAAGGAGAAGAGTACAGAAGCCACTGTGGCACACCCCAGTATATTGGTGAGTGGTACTGATGTATTATTTTTTGCTGAAGTAAGCCTATTTCTGTAGTGTGTGTGTCTACCTGTAATAACCAACAGTTAAGGTGTTGGAGGCCAGGATAGGGACAACACAAGGCTGGGGGATTAAGACAAGAAGAGTCTTGAATAGAAGTGATTTTAATGGGTGATGGATTAACAAGGTTTGAAGTCATTCCAAGTCTGGTTTTAAGCACCCTTCGAAAGTCCTAGTTTTAGAGAATATTTGGGTTAAAAAGGGGGTGACGTCCGTGACGTTACCTTACAGCTTGTGTTTCTGCACTTCCCTGCCCAGAAAAGCATTGGGATCTCATACTTGTGGTTTTAATGGGTTGGAGTGAGGCTAATCACTCAAGATTGGCCCGCTGGTGAAAGAGCCCAAAGAACTCAAGAATATGCTATCCTTATTTCTTACGTTACACACAAACGCTCACTAATGCAGCAATAAATAAATAAAAGGATTTAAATTTAATGTTTTGGCTATCAAAGGAGAGATGATGGACACAATCCTTCAAATACAAAGAGACCTCAGGTACAATTAGCTTAATGTGCTATCATACTGCTGTGTTTAAGACCCCAGTCCCCAGTGCTGGGAAATAAGAAAAAATAAGAACACAGCCCAGTCCTCAGCGAACTCAATACACTCCTTCTCTCCCTTAATTATTCCTGCACCCTACACCCACCTCGTCCTCACTCTCAGCCCCTGAAGTAATCAACTATGAACCCTTGAGTTCAGCCACGGACATGTGGTGAGTTGGTGCTGCTTTCATTCTCTTTTACATGCCACCAGCCACTTCCCTGAACCAAACACCTGCAGTCTCAATGATAATAATAAATGTTTTTTTGTTCACAAACTGCACTTAGGAACCAAGTGTGTGTTGCGATTGATTAATTCCTCCATTATGGATAAGGAAATAAATATTATTCTATTATGTTGTAATATCACTGAAGTTTATTGTAATAAGTCAGCAACAGCATGGTTAAATTTTTACAGATATTAGACAATATTTACTAAATACCTACTTAAGTCACTATCACTTAAGAAAAGTCTGGTAATCCTTTGTTATTGTGTAATCCATAGGAGTATTGGCGTTATCACCTATATACTGTGAGTACCTAAGTTGATAAATTGGACCAGAATAAGTTGTATAAAAAAATGAAACAACCCATGTCTATACCCCTCACTCTATCTTCTGTTCTACAGGTTGAGTGGGATGTCCCCATTCCAAGGTGATACAGATGAGGAGACGCTAAAGAACATTGTAGGGATGAAATATGAATTTGAAGAACACTATTTCAGGCAGACAAGCACAGTGGCCAAAGACTTCATCCAAAAGCTGTTGGTGAAAGATCAGAAGTAATTGGTTATTGGTTATTAACACAAATAAGTAAAATGGGTTTGTCACAATCGTACTACTCAATGATACGGTCTGCTAAATCAACAATTATGTTACCACAATCACACTACTCAATACTATGCTGCTCAGACTTTGTAAAAAATACTAAATTTTGTATGTCTGTCTCTTTTGTTTGTTTTTGTATGCCTGTTTATGTATGCGTAGTGGGAGAATGTCAGCTAAGGAATGTCTTGGTCATTCCTGGATGCAGGTGAGAATGGTTAGATTGGAGGGAAGGAAAGGGGGTAAGATTTTTTGCAATGTTTGCAAAGCTACGTGAAAACAGTGGGTGGCAAAACTTACAAGATACTTTATAAAAAATTACTAAACTACACTGTGTACTAATTTAAACTAAATGTGTATCGTTAAGCTAAACAAAATCATGTTAAACGTTACATTTTTTACAAGATTTAATCAGCTTTATATTCTTTTTTAAAAATAAAAAATCTAATAGAAACGATTTATAAATTATTGGCATCCAATCACCATTGTTGTTTAAGTTTTTTTCTTTATTATGGCCATGGTTTTGCACTGCTGAATATCCTCCTTTTTTGTCGTTGGTTTTTGCCATGATGCTTTAATAATCTTATTTATAGTTTTGACTTTTCTCGTTATTGGGTTTTTGAACGGGTAAAAACCTTGACACAGCCCAAAACTTTAAAAAAACAATTTAATAAAATCAAAAATCAAAATCTTTAAGGTGCTTGACAGTTCAAAAATTGCTGGCAGGATAGACATTTCTGTCAGTACTGTTCATAATGTTGCTAAACGGGACATTTCCATGCAGTGTGCTTGCTTTACTTATTATCTGCTTTCAGTAAAAATTCCAAACCAACAACTGCGTTGCAGACATAAGCAAGGATTCCGCTACCAGGCGCTATCTACTCCCAGATTTTTTTCAACCTTGCTTTTTCTCCCCCTACTGGGTCTTTCTCCCTCTGACCAAAAAAGGGACCCAAGAGGAGTAACTCTTCCATCAACATGAAGAACTTCAAGAAATTCAATGCCAAGAGGAAGTGGAAGGTGAGAAACGAAATCTGCCCAGGGGAGGCTATGGAACTGAGGAGTGCTTTGTATTTGCTTTGATGAATCATGACAATGATCTCAGGCAGGCTAATTGGACGTGCAGGTATTGTAGCCTTATTCACAGATCTTGACCTCTATCTCCATTCTTTTATCTCTCCTTCTTTTGTCCTCCTCTTCTCCCTACCTCTGTAGATGTCATATAACATGGTGTGGATGTGTAACCACCTGAGCCGCTTACAGCTGCTCAGCAAAAAAGCAGCCATAGAAGACCTGGAGCTGGTGAGAGCTGATACATATTTACTTAGAAAAAATATTAAACGTTAAAAATATTAAACAGGCAAAGGCAAAGAGTTTGGAAGCTTGTGTTCGAAGAACCACTCTTACCAAGCTGATCTGTGATTAGCAGAGGTAGAGGGACCCATGTTGTTACTGGTATAGAGATGCAGATAAAACAACCCAAATTAATCTCCTAATGCCCAGTTGCTTTAATTCAACAGAGAAAGTGTGAAAGCGACCAGGAGGACACACTAACCCAACCTGCCGCCAGAATTCGACGGAGGCATAACAGTAGTTCATGAAATTCTGGATAGCAATCAACAATTCAACCGCTATGTAACACATCTTAAAATGTTAGGCTGTTTTATAATTGCTCTGATTGGCTGTTTAAACAACTCATATAGCACAAAGCAGTGGAGGGACACTACTGAGTGGCTAGAAGTGAAAAGGTAAATAGGTTAATAAGTAGGTAAATAGTGTTATGTACCAGTTTTTCAAGTTTTAGTTTAAAAAACTGGGTATAACTGTATATTGTATTTTAAACTTATGGAACTAAGAAAAACATAGGGGCTATTATTTCTAATTAAAGATACACATAAAAGCTATATGTTTCTAATTAAAATTAGGGAAATCATTTTATTATCCAGGATGTCCAAAGGGGGCTTCAGCAACCACACCCCAATCAGAGATCCTTCAGTTCACACTTACTCAAAGTTTTCCTCCTTCTGGTTCTCAAGCATCCTTCCTGCAACCAGCATACAATAATCTTAAAACTTCAGAACAATATAACAATCTTATCATTCTTGGATCTGGATTATTTTGTTAATTACCTTCCTACCTTAAGTTGAGTTGTTCACCCTTTATTTAAAAAGAAGTGTAAGGATTATTATTTTATTTGTATTTTTAGGGTAACAATGTACATGTTGATTACATGTTGTACAATATTTGTATAAAGAGTTATTTCTAGTACATTAAATAGCCACTTCATCCTTTCTCTTTAGCACTGTGGAATGCTTATATTGAGCTCGTTGGACCGAAGTCCCTAAAATGAATGGGTTTGATATTCTGTGTATGCAAAAAAATAAAAAGCATTGTGTCAAATTGCCTTTACAACCTTATAATGTATTTGTCGTTTGTTTAACACTTTTACTTTTATCCTGTTTAATCTAAGTTTTGTATTGATTATTTGTATTGTGAATTTTTTGTTACTCAAAAAATTTTAAGAATCTAAAATGTAGTATATTGAGAATATGCTTCTTTTTTGTTTTGTTTTTCACAATAACTTGTAATCGCGCATGATGAAAAACAAAAAGCCAAAACGCTCACGCTTCATGAGACATAATTTCGCACCGAGACTCACAAGGCAGGCTGAATTAAACAAACGACCGAACGCGATGGCGTAACTGAGAATCAGGATGTAAATTATGGACACATAAGAACACCTCCAGGAACTGGGAGGACCAGTGGGAGGGTGCTTTAAAGTTTAAACGTCGTCCTCCGCGCTGGGACCAAATGATACACAATCCAATTGGATTGGATACTTTTCCTGGTTAAATTGGAAATTGTTTGAACAATTTAGACTTTGTGGGCTAAATTGATCTTTGAAATCAAGAAAATTCGACAGGATTTCAAAAGAAGTTATCAAATAAGAAGTTATCAAATAAATAAGTGAGTATATTATTTCGTTAATAATTTGCCATTTTCTCAAACGAAGATTATTCTTGTATTCGTGTCTAGTGTTATTTTTTTTAATGACGAGAGAGTTTACTGGAATTAACAAGTCTTGTATTCCAAGGAGCGATATTGTTATCGTGTGCGTAGACTTTGGACTAGTTCGAAATCATTACTAACCAAAGATAATTCACTCCTGTGTGTATGTGTGTGTGTGCGCGCGCGCGCGCGTGTGTGTGTGAACAACGGTTGTGAGATGGTTATTATGATTAAATCTAATTAGATTGTGAAAAACTAAACAAATGAAGTTCATTGCCCTCTATGAACAGTGTATGTCTGTTGAAAACCCAGTTAAAAGAAAAGAAACTTGAATGACAAGCATGAGCCATTCAGACAGACAGCTGGTCATTGGAGGTACAGAGGTATAGAAAATACCCCTCCTCTGCTAACTGGGAGATGTTAAACTTATGGTGCGTTCTAAATGTTATGTCTTTGAGTGGGACCAGGGAGAAGTTTAAATAATAAAAAAACAATATAGATAAAGAGAAATTCTGGGTCATGTAGGTCTATCTGTTGCACCATTAAATTATGTTTTTAATTCAATTGCATGAAAAACGAATGTACCATGCATGTTGTGTAGTGAAATAGAGACAGAGTAAGAGAAAAGAGAAAGAGCCTGTGTTGGTATGGAACACCCTGCTTGATTCTGGGTCTATAACAGAGTCAGCAATGAAAATGTATGGCAGGAAAATTTATTTTTAATGAAATTGCTCCTTTAACTGTAACACAGTCCCCAAACTGCTCCTATGCCAATACTGCTGTTGACTTTACACTAAAACTGTTCCCCACTTAGAATTGCATAATAAAAGGAAGGGAGGATGACAAAAGAGAGGGGGATGGTATGTTCACTAGGTGAAAAGATGGGGGATGGAGATGTAATGTAGATAAAGAGGGTTTGCAATGATAGTTTGATAAACCCAAGAAAGGGGGAACAGAAACAAGATGAAAGGTAGTCCTCCCTCTATCTATTTTCATTTAACCACGTTTATTTCCTTTTGGTCTTAAATTTTACCTACGACATACAGATATTCACACATTATCTTTTTATTCAGTGAACCATGTACTTTAACCTCTGTAACTCTGCCAGTTAAGGATTAAGGACTGATTCAGCTAAACAGTTTTGGAGAGATAATCCTTATTTTTGTCAAGCATAATATCATGATAGGATATTTCAGATGATACCTGCAGCCTTACAGATTACTACGGGTGATTATAGCATCCTGTTAACAGGCATCAGAACTGCAGCCAAGTGAGAATGGCCTTCTAAACAGACGAACCTACTCACAGATGCACTGTTTCCAACTTGCACTGCAGGTCCCTCACTCAGCCTTAAAGCTTCTGCAGCCAATTGTTTGCCATGTTTGCTCTGTAGGGCTGATCATGAACCGGGGGACAATTATAACTTTATGGGAGGAGAGAGCATGAAAAAGGTCAGAAGAACACGTGTCAGGGGGAACGATCATCAGGTGTCACAGGGAGGACGAGCATCAGGGGGACGACAAGTGTCAGGAGGGATGACAAGCGTCGGGGAATGGGGAAGAGTGTCAGAGGGAAGAGCATCAAGGAAGACGAGCATTGGGGAGAACATGTGTCAAGCGAATTATGAGTATCAGGCAGGATGAGCATCAGGGGAAGAGTGTCAGGGGACAAACTTCAGGGGGATGAGAGTCAGGGAAGACTAACAGAGAAAATGAGCATAAGAGGGTGAAAGTAAGGAGGTGAATGTCAGGGGGGACGAGTATCAGTGGGAGATGAGTGTCAGGGGATAAGCGTCAGTGGAATTACTGAGAAGGAATGAAGTGTGGTCAGTAACAAGTGAAGAGAAGAAAGGGAGAAAAATGTGATAAGCAGGAAGGGAAATTAGCAAAAAAGAATCAAACAGGCTGGAGAAATGAACAAAAATAATTATGGGTTTTCCTTCCTGTATTCAGCCAAGAGGCTGTGTAATTGGGTGTGCCGCTATTCTAAGTTGGAAGGGCTCCATGTCTTATCTCAGAGTTGTTGACCGTCAGGGTGCAGAGACACGCCTGCATGTGTACTCACCAAAGCGGACATGCATACACACACACACACACACACACACACACACAAACACACACACACACACACAAATTTATTTTAAAAATGAGCCTTTCAGATTTACAATAGAAAAACAGTCGTTTACTTTAATGAAGTGGCAAACAAGTGTCATTCTGCCACTATGTATTCCTTTCCATTTGATGTCTGAAACACAGAATTTTGAATGTAGAGTGAAAGTACTGTCCGGTGTGGATATGCAATAATTGTCAGGTAAAAACAGTCTACAGTGAAAACATCCAGCAGTACTGTTTATAAACATAGTAGAAGTAGCTTTGATATAGAGGTCAGTCCAGATAGTAATGTAAGGCAATGTGTCCTGAGTTAATACTATAGTCCCATGAGTTAGCGTATCATGGACTATAGTATTTATTCATTTAACTTTCATGTTACTTTAATTTTGAATATGCCAGAATTTCTCACTATGATCTGGGTAAACTAGGTTTCCTCAACTGCCGTTCACTACTGCTGTTATACTAGTTTCATGGTGAATATTTTTCTGCTTACTGAAATAATTTTTATAGCATCAGTTTTTTTTATGGAACCTGTGTGAAATGATTCTGGAAGCCTTAGACCTCTAGAAGGCGGATTCCCCCAGTCTTTGATAATGGGCCCTAAGAAAAACTCTCGATAGTTATTGATTACCCAATATCATGTAAAAGTGTGTTTTCCAGACAGGCCCAGACTGGCCATTGGGAAGTTCGGGAATTTTCCCGGTGGGCCAGTTTTGTGAGGGCCGGTCTTTTTTTCCCAGCCTTGGTATTATATAGCCTATATACAGATATTCAATAGGTCCTCTTAGCTGGAGCGACACGGCTGGTGCAATCCGTAATAGCAGGTAGCAGTTGCCATCATTAATTAACTAATTAATTAATGATTCCTTGATCGATTCACATGTGTCAGTTTGAATTTGGTGTATGAAATTGCAGCCTCTTGACAGCAAATTCCCGGGCTGCTTTTTTTTGCCAGTCCGCCCCTGTTTCCAGATATGTAGGTTTCTCCTTCTTTCCATGTGTATCTACTGAAACATGTGCTATGTTCTCAAGCATCTGTCCCAGACTTCTATCCCAGGCTTCTGTTGTTGTCCAGATGACAGCCACGCCTCCCTCCTCGGCTTCTCCCATTCCCACAAGCCACACTGTCCCCTGCCCAACTCAGGCTCCCAGTTCCACCTGCCCTTCTTTTCCTGTGGAGGTGGGGGTGACCCTGCGCACCCAGATTACATGCCACATGGCGCAATTGGACCCCTGGCGGAGACACAGCTGGGAACCTGGGGCAGTTGTGCAGGGCAGTCCTCAGAATGAGCACCGCAGGTATGGGGTACACTTTGCTCACTTACTGACTGACTCTATATTGTAATGTTGTGTATTGTTTATAGAATGTAGCAGGGCTCATTGTGAACAAGCTTGTTATGAACTGTGACGTCACTCCTTGGAGTCAATGACAAGAGTACGATTAGTTCCAAGTTTGATCCAGAGGTCAGGGGGAATAAATTGGGTTGGTTATACAAATTCAAGTCCACATTTCTCCTCACCTGCCTTGTTGAGTTCTTATCTTTACTTGATAGCAGGTTGTAATTGTCCTTCCTTGTTCTAACATGCTCCTTATTGACTTGTGCGACACTCCTTTGTTGACACATTTATCACTGTATCTCACTGGCTTATGATCTGAGGGTCAAAGCTGAAATCACTCTCATTAACTATTTCAACACAGCCTGCCAGAGTCATAGAATGACGGATGTACTGTAATGTAGTTGGAAAGGTCAGTTACATGTTTCCAATTAAATGTTTTCACAGTTTTCTTTCATTTATCATAATAGGCTTGTATTCATCTTCGAAACCGTTGGTGTCAGAGTACTTAGCAGAGACTTTTTATCCCCAGGGTAGATTTAGAACTTTTAAGTTTTTATTGCTTTTACTGAGCCAACACTGCCACTGTAGCCCACAGTATGCCCCAAGCCACCGTAGCCCACACTGAGAGCCACAGAAGCCAACACTGAGAGCCGCCATAGCCAAAACTGAGACCCATAACCATCGTAGCCATCATTGAGAGCCACAGTAGCCAGCACTGAGAGCCACAGTTGCCCTCACAGAGACAGGCACCGTAGCCAGCACTGGGGCCACCATGGCCCACGCTCAGAGCCACAGTCCAACAGCATGCGCAGTGGTGACATTGATGATAATAATAATTACCGGGAGTGGGTGCCGCAAAAGTGAAAACATTGCTATACTGTAATCTGTACCATGCAGGATAGTTTATACAGTATTGGTTATCAGGTTTTTTCACCGAAGCTATTTTCCTTTGAGTTTCTTATTTTTTACTTTTCATAAAAGCACCTGCCAAATTAATACTAAAGATAAAAGGGAGGTATTTAGAATTAGTGGTTATTGTTGAACATGTGTGCAGTAGTATTTTTTTTTTTTGCACATTTTTTGAAAATTGTCACAGTTACCTCAATGTATTGCATATATCTTCTTCTCCCTATGTTTTTCAGTTTAAGTCTGGAGGGTCTAGACCAAGAGGATGTTGAAAGGTTGCTTGAAGGGCTATTCACGGTACAGAGAGGGCAGGACCCCCGCAGAGCTGCCATAGCCGGCTGCAGCAAAGAGCTGGGGTCCCTGCTGTCACTCAACGAGAAGGACAAGCCCTCTAACACACAGTACTTCTCCCTGCTAGTGGTGGGCTTGTTACGCTGTTACTCTGTTGCCACTTATAGATGTGACATTACCTTATTCACTTGGAAATCATTATTGTTGTGGTTTAAGATATTGGACTAATAACTAGTAAGTTACAGTTTTTGAAGAAGGAATGCTTCACTTAATATAAAGCTGTATATGTGTGGATTTTCATACTGATAGGCAAGTTAAGTGACAGAGAAATCTGGTGTGAAAGAAAGCTTCTGTGTCTGTTTGGCCACAGGAACAGTCCAGCCAGCTGCAGGGGTGCAGTGCCTCTGCACCTGCTCTCTGTGTTTTGAGGACAGAACCCCAGAGGCCTAGGTCCACCCCCCGGCCTCGCTCCCACTGTGAAGGTGAGTTGTCATTTTCATGGACCGTGGCGGCGTGTTAGGTGGTAACTGGCAATTCCACTTATGGTGTACTAGACAGTCTTCTATCTCAGGATTGTGTTTTGGATTATTTTAGGCTACTGTTAAGATTTGAAGCTAATTTTAAAAAGTAAATGAAAAACAAAACGAGCAGGGTTCTAAACCCCTGCCTATCATGGAACCTTAATATACTTTTCTATATACATGTCCTTCACGTTCTCTGTTAATTTGCATTATAATTTGAATGTTCTAATTATACTTTTTCTTCTAAAAATGTAGTTGTCATCCAGAAAATGTAATGCAATAAACAAGTTTGTAATTGTTCCAGAAACACTGTGTTACAGCCAGGCTGGAGGGTCCGTGTTGAGGTGAGTCTATTCATGCTTGAAACCAGGTTTTCATTATGACCTATATAAATATAGATAGCACAGGGAGAAATTTGTCATTTCTGAATTTTCAAATAGTTACAAAAACTTATGAAAAGCGCTTAAAAAAATTAATTGATTGAAATTGATTGATACAACATTGTCAGCTATGAAAAAAAACCTAGTTCCGAGCAAGTGTACTCTGTACAAGTGTACTTTTGACTAGTACTGTATTTCTATCTCTTGGAATCCTGCATTTTTGGGTTTCTGTCATACTTCTGAAAAATTATACTTCCGTATAATAAAAATCATTATTGTTGTTGCCTACACGGTTCAAGCAAAGTCACATAGAGTTGGTGCTCGGTGACTCTAATGAGTGTTAGTAACAAAGGAGAATTATCTCTCCCAGTTTGGAGGAACAGAGAGACTACGTGGATGAATGGGAGGAGAAGACTGGAAGTCCACTGGGACGCACGCTCAGTTTTTTCCGCAAGATGGCCGGGACTCACAAGGTAAAAGTGAGGGGTGGAAAACCTTATAAACCTTTACCAGCTGGACTGCAGGGGGTGTAGTGCTCAAGGTCATGTGAGGCCAGAAGGTGGTGTAATGGTCAAGTGATCGCCCCCCTGGTTCCCCCATGTTAGAAAAAAACAGCGCTTTCTAGAAATAAAAGTGCCCGCTTGGATGCCCCTATGGAAGATAAAACATGATAAAGTGCCCTCTACGGTGCTCCAGTGTGAAAGAAAACGTGATGCAGCGCCCTAATGGGCGCCCTTCCAATGGAAAAATTGTGATGCAGTGCCCAAAAAGGTGTCATTACCTCATAATATTATTGTGAGTGTAATATATGAAAATGTTTTGGAAAATCTCAAAAATCTCAAATTGTGGAATACATTTGTACATACCAACCTGGACCAGTCATTCTTCTGAGAGAGTACCCTTTGTTTTTTCCAGTATATCTGTGCTGTGATCTTTACCAGATGTGAATTACTTTTAAGTGGGTGCTAGGAAGAAATTAACCACCATATGTCCCCCTCCTCTCTTCCTCTGCATTTCTCTGTGACTCTGTCAGGCTGTTTCTGTGGTGGATGGGGAGATTGCATCAGCAGGAACTAATACTGCTCCTCCTTTTCTCTCTCCTCCCACTTTTCTCCATCTATAAACCTCTCTATTCCATTTCCACCATTTTCTGAAACAGCAATGACTGGGCCTAAAGAGAAAATAAGTGTGCATAAAATAAATATCTCAACAAGGGTTACTGTAGTACTCATAGTGGAGACAGCTGTTGAATATTAACTTGACTGTTTTTCTCATCTCTGTCCTTTGACTTAAATGTGCAAATAATTGTGGCACAATAAATTCAAGTACACAACATAATTATAATTAATCACAACAACATTAATTTTTAATCAGTTTATGTACTATTTACATTGATAAGAGAATTAGTATCCTATGTAGATTCTCAATTGTGCCTACCTCAGGCTATGGTATTCAGTGAGGTACTGGGCTGCTAGGAGGGATGTTGCTCCCTCATCAAGCAACACTGATTACTTTTCTGTTATTCTTCCTTTTTGGGAATTACTGAAGAGGCTTTCCCTGGTTTAGAAGTATTTACCACATTTAAGGAGAAAATGCATCTCTGTCTCCTGTCTCGTAATCACCGTAGAACCTGCCTGTGTTGGCCTTGATGGCCAGGTCACTGAATCTGTGCTTGGTTATGACCAAAAATGTGTCCTCTGTTTCTTGTTTTCTTTTTCTCACTCTTCATCCCTCCCACTCTCTCTCTCACCCTCCACTGTTCTAGTCTGCATTTTCCATCTTCCACCACATTTAATATTTTATCAGACTATTTAAACTTTTTTCTTTCATTGTCATTCAATCTTCTTTCTCTCTCTTTAAATATTTTCTGTCCCACACATTTCTCTCATTTTTTCCTCATCACCTGTCTATCGACAGTGAGATACATTTGGATACCTCCTCATAGAACATTTGTATTATTTCTCTGTCTGATTTTGTTCAATCAATTATCTAAAACAATAGCAGGCCTGTGTGCTACTGCTGCTGTGTACCTGGGCATTGCTGTAGTGGAGCAGATCATTCACCAGCTAACACCCAACACCTCCTACGCCAGCCACCTACATACTGCAATTTATACAGCAATTTAGCTGTAACCATGGCAACTGTTATCTAGTGCACACTGAAGGAAAGAAAATACTGAATAAGGAAGTGCAAGGAACCTCCACAGCTGCGTGAGCATTGTTCTCAGACAGTGCTGTACATGTATATTTACTCCATTCATTTAGATTTAAAAGATTTTCTGTAGGGAAATTCAGCTCTGTAACATCACCAACCAAATGAGTTTTTATAATACTTGGAGAATTGTGGCATACTGGGTTGTGTGCAGACCAGGAGTGATCATACCCACTGTTGGATAATATGTCTGCATCCAACAGCACAGAACACATAAATAAATAAAAAAATTTAATTTGACAAAGGAAATCAAAATGACAGAACTATTCAACCCATAAAAATTAACTAAACCAAACAGTTTACATAAAACCCAAAGGCGTTTCAGTTTCTCCAAAAAATATAACTAAAATTTAACTATCCAATCTTTTAAAGATTTTAAATTCTCCGCCCCTGAATGTAGTACAAGTAAGGAAACCACATTCTGGAGTGTCAGTCTGTGTCAGGATAGTTAAAGTGGCTTAATGAGCTGGTCTTGGGAACTGAGTCCTGTGGCCTGGAAGTAACATTGTCTATGCAGTTATCTGTTCTCTGCCTCAAGGCCGTACTAGGCCTGGACTGACCTGACAGAAATCTGACAGAAAGAAGATAATGATCAAGTTACTCCAAGAGAGATTATTGAAGAAAATCCGAGGTTAGAAGAATAGGCTTAATAACTTGAATGTTTGGATTTCGCTGTTACTGTTGTTGTAGACTTGGCTGAAATGACAGTTCATGTTACTGAAGCACTGGAAATTATACACTTGACACAAACAGTCAAACGACATTCATTGTAGCAAAGCATGAAGCATGTTGAGAAGCGGTAGAGGTAGGAATTGGGGATGAATGAGAGGTATGGATGGGTGGTGACTGTTCTCTAGTGGAGAAGAGAGGTGATCTATGGACAAAGAGCATATGTTGCATGTGAATTTTTCCTTGTCACACTTTGGTGAGTGGTGTAGTATTGTTCAGTGGGCTTTGGCCCGGACAGGGCATTTACTCATCTTTCACTACTCCTACTCCTACTCCCTTCTTCTTCCAGATAGCTCCCCCACCCCCCCACCCCGCTAAAATAATTCCCCATTGGTCCTAAATTTCTACACCCACAACCCCATTAAAAATGACCTAACTTTTTTTTTTTTTTTTTTTTTTTTTTTTTTGGGGGGGTTCTGCCTGTTCATCATTATGTATCCCTGCATTGTAATTATTTAGCTACGGTTTGTGTGTTCAAGGATTCTCTCTTTATCACTCTGTAATTTCCTAACTCCAGTAAAACAATCTTTGTACACATTCAATGCTTCGCCAGAGTGATAGAATAATTATATTGCCGAAGAGGAGGCACTCTGCGATATAATTCGTTTTTCTTACCGTACTCTGACCAAACACTCAATTTCTAAAGCATTCTTTAAACCATCTATAAATACATTTACCCTTTCTTTAATATAAATTTAATATAAATAAGTTATGTATATATATATAGTTATTTTTGTGAAATGATTACTCTCACAAGTAGGGTAAAATCCAAACCATTGCTTGTTTGAAAAGTAGAGAAGGTGAGATTTAAAAATAATTAATTCAAGGTATGACACAAACTGCGTAAAGGGTTTTGAAATGCAGCCTTTCTCAATTACTGTACTTAGTTTTGTTACAGAACACAGCATTGCAAAATATACTGGTCATAAGTAAAGTGGGTGTAAAATATCTGTTTATTCTGAAAGTTTTTAAAAAACGGGTCCCAGATTATTGTCAGTTTATCTACAGATTATTGATCATTTCGTAGTTTATATGTCTACATCTATACGCACACCGTTAACCGATTCGTGATTATATTGAATATATCCAAACCACGCTATGTCACGAATAACGGATCCTCTACCTAAGTCTCGTAAGGAAAGAATGAAATAAATAAATTTGCGGGTAAGTGATGAGCAGAATGTGCTAAAACGGTAACCTTAGCCAACTGACTACTATGGGAGTTTATATTGATTACTTACCATATGCAGGTTTATCCTTTATACAGATCTATCATCAATTTATTTAATCAAATACATTTGTTGTGTTGCCACATGCAAAGCGCGTGGCGGCGCGGGGCTGAGACAGGGTCTGTATGTGAGTACTCTGTTTCACAGAGTCATCTGGTTTGTGCTTCAGTGAATATATTGGTTATTTTGTCATTCCTGTAATTAGTAGTGGTTTTCATATTCTAAGTACAGATTTACTTGGCCAAGTCTGTGTGATTGTGTAACAATGAAACATGAACTGTGAATGATTACAATATTTTTGAACTCCTTGACTGGAGAGCATCAAAAAATATGGACATTATATTGCTTAATTCAGCTCCTAGTGCCGGCCAGCGGAGGATAGGCTACTGTATTTCTCTGTATGTAAAGCGTCTTTGTGACCTGGAAACATGTGAAAAGTGCTTTATAAAAATACATTGATTGATTGATTGATTGATTGATGAATGGGGTGGACATGCTTTTCAGTCAGTGCTTGTTCGCTTTTGGAAGTTAATGATGAATGTGCTGGACCACAGGGATCTACAGTCCTGTAACATCTGCACCATGGTAACAATCACAATTTTAGCTATGAAAGTCTAAGTACAATTGAGCCTGGCCAGGATTACTATTAGATTACAGATGCAATTAGTATGAACAGCAGACAACTCCATTTAGACTTTTTTGAGAAATAATGATCAAAATAATGCTATACACACGACATATCTGTATCTGTAGAATTTGGAAGTAATGCAGACAAAGAGAAACATTAACATGGTAGGAATTTTAATTGTAAGAAGGAATATGTTAGTGATTGGTCATGCGAATTTTCAGGAGTGACGCGCACACACAAAAAAGCAGTCAAAAACAAATAATAAAATATATTTCCTTGTCTATCAATAAAAAACTGCCAAAATAAAAACACTATCTGTAACTGCTCTTATCAATTAAAGCATTTTAAATCATTTTATGTTTCACTGCCGGATACTGTGGCCACTGTGCAAGGCAGGCAATTCTGTTGTTTTTATCCAGTTTATTAACTGGCAAATCTTGATGTCTAGGGCAGTGAGATAAAGCCACCTGTCATTTAAGACACTGCAGGCCACGTAGCCCGTAGAAGAGGTTCAATGGTGGGAAGAGGTGTTTCCTGTCCCAGGGTACTACAAACCTGCAGGCACCTGTAAGGCAGACAGAAGACCCTATTTAGCATGGAGACGAGAGAAACTCCAGAGAGCGATCTGACAGTTGTGTGCCTGGAAAATTATCCAGTTTCAATACTGGGAATCATATCACTGAGTGTGAGCTCTATGAGAATTTTTATACTGCTCTGTTAAAAGGGTCTGTGCTAAAAACTAGACTCACTTAGCTGTACAATCACATGGTTCACCTGATCACCTGAGACCTATACTAGAAAAGACACTGACAAAGTAACTGATTAAAAGGCAGATTATTATTCTGTGTCCTTAATAATGCATTCTGTATTGTTCTTTAACAAAAACATCTTGCTAATTAATGTTTTACTCATTCACTGTACTTTATATCTATCCTTTGCTTTCATTCAAAGCCCATTGATGCACCACTAAAACTGACAGTACTGTAGGTATACAGTAACATTATTATAATCATATAATATTTCATCCAATAATTGATATATATATATATATCTACAGGCATTGGTCTAGCTAACTAACTACTGGTATTATGTTGATACTGTATCATCAAATAATATAGTTAGTATAATAACTTAAAATAAGCAAATATTTGAGTCTTGGTCACATAGTAAGCCATTACCACGGTTCAGCAGTTTGTCTTTGTTTTAGGTGAGGTTCAGGCATTTCAGTGCTTGTAGTATGGTTGGTTAATTTTACAGGGGACTGTTAATCTTGACCAACTATATTGTAGAAATATGCTCCACATCACTCACCCACAGTGACTTTGTTGCCTAGCACCAGCAAAATGTTTGAAAGTTAATAAAGTTAACTTTATGTTCACATAAAAATTTTGGGAACCTCTGTCTTAGATTGACCATATGTTTCACATACTCTGGTGTGTAAACCTGGTGACTTAGTCCAACTCATTGAGAACATAATTCTGTGCTCTGTGTTATTCTATGTTTTTTTTATATATTTTGTAATTTAAATGAATACCTGGTTAAAACACTAAACTGGTAAATAAGAATTCTTGTCCCCCGTGGTAACTCTTGCAGTGGGCTTATCGTAAGATATACCCACATTCCTATTCAGAAATAGCGAGGTTCATTTAATGAAACACCTATATGTTGCTGGATTTATTGTGGATTAAAATCCAGTCAAAGTAAATCCACAACTATTAAAATATCTCGCAAACCATAGTCCTTTCAGACACAGCCAGCTCTGAAATCCTAGAAGATTCTGCAATGATGGTTGGAATGAATATATATGTGGACATGAAATACTGTGGATGCTTTTCTATTGAAAATGTGTTAAAATAGCGGAAACCTAGCTGTGGTTAAACCAGTCATTAAGTATAATTTCTGCATTGTTAAGCAAAAGAAGAAAATAACAGAACAGCTGGACTTCTATGGCATAGCTGACACACTCTGCCAAACACTACTACTTTGCCAGCACACACCAGTGCTCATTTTTCAAGTGCTTGTATTGTGATGAAAGACCAGATAAACCTCGTATTTGAACGAGGGTTGAGGGTGTTTGACTGGCTGCAAGGCGCTGTGGTTTATGAAGCTTCTCTCTTGATTGCAGTGGGTCCTCTTTTTAATTGTGAATTGTCTCAGAAATGGCAATGTGTGACTCTGACATAAAGTATGATGACTAGGGATGCACCACTTTTTCATTGCCGATACCGATTCTGAGTACTGAACTGCCAATACTTAGTACCGATTCAAAACTATCATTTTAATTTTTTTGACATTGAACAGCTAAAAAAAACAGTAAATAGTAGCAAAATCAGATCTTTATATAGACTCCTTGCAGCCGATAGCCGATGCTGTATTTTGTGCCCATATCTACCCAATAACCAGTACACAGAATCGGATCAGTGCATCCTTAATGATGACTATTAAGCACTTAACTCCTGGCTGTCTGTGTTAATTTTGACAGTCATTAGATTAATATAATCGTTTTCCTCTCCCTTGCAGAATAAAGAGAAGGAACGGATGAAGGAGAGGGAGAAGGAGGCAAGGGAGAGGGAGGCAAGGTACAGCAATGGTCATCTCTTTACCTCCCTCACTGTCTCGGGGATGACACTGTGTTCCTCCTGCAACAAGAGCATCACAGCCAAGGAGGCTCTCAGCTGTCCCAGTGAGTACCAGTGAAGTGCGGCCAATTAACAGAAGGATTATGGTTTACAGATGGGAAACATACTGATGTTATCATCCACAGCGTAAATACAGTCATCACTGTCTAGGATTAGAGTTAGAGTTTACAGAAGGGAAGCATACTGTTTTTATCATCCTCAGCAGAAATACAACCATCACTCTCTAGATTCCCCTCAGTTTGCTTCTAATGCTTCTAATATTGGGGTAGACTCCTTTCCCCCCAGCTTTTTTGCCCTTTTATGTGGGGGAAAAGGGCGTGACTAGGTGATTTAGGGTGGAGATTTTAAAATCACAAAAATAAGCCAACTGAACGAGTACAGTGATGGAGTTTTATCGTTGACGATGGGAAATAACATATTTTCAAGGTGAAGCCTAAAGGGGACCAAACGGTTGTATAAATGTATAATTTACATTGTTGTGTTTTGTACTTGGTCCCTCTCTGGATAGTACAATGAGATAAAGCATGTGTCTGGACTTAGGTCACTCTAAGTGTCCACACTTATTTAAACTGTCTGGCTAAAGTTTTTTGCTTTGTGTTAACTCCACTGAATGTCACCTATCTCAAAATGATAAAAAGGAAAAAAATAAAAATAATAATCCATAGGACAAAGAACATAAAAAAGCAATCAAAAGTGATCTATAACTATCTGACATATAACATATATATAACTATTCTGTATTGTGACTATGATCGACTGGCCCTTAGTTCTGCTTGTTTCTGGTAGTGAAATACACAGAATTAATTAAAACTACAAATTTTTATTTGAGATTTTTATTAAGTGATTCAAGTACTCATTACAATGTAGATGGAGAAGGGCTATCCAGAATGTTTTTAATGTTATTATATTTGTGCTTAGTAAGTGCGACTACAGGGGTTTCAAAATTCTGTATGTGGAATAAATCACAGAAAACTATGAAAAATCCATAATTTGATACCCACTAAAGTAAGGAGAGAAAAAAATCTCTTCTACAATCAATACTGGTTATCTATAACAATGTGAAGGTAGACAAATACTATCTATTACTCCATTGTAGAGCTCAAAACTACACATTAGCGCTAAATTAGCTAGCTTGTGTTCGTTATCTCACATCCTTTTCATCGTGGACATTTAGATTTCTTATAGTTGTGATGCATTCATTTAAATAATCTAAGATGTCGCTAACCTGTCTGAATTCTTAGAGGAGGTCAGGGTTCTATTTTGCTTTACCCTGCTCATTCGCTTCATAAGCAAAATACTTCCACGTAGGACACTTGCTCTTTTTCTGTTTGTGTGCCTTCCAACACCAATGCAAAATTTCCAGTATACAATTACAGAGTACCCTGAATCTTTCTGTTTTTCAGGATTACAGAATGCGTAATTACTGAAGCTCAAAACCATTTATGAATTTTGGTTTAGCGGTAGTTTCACATTATCTGTGTTTTTAACATTTTTTAGAGACTAATTTAAAGAGTTTTAAGAGAGTAACTGTAAGATTGTTATTCTCTAGTCTGAGCCTGTGAACTTAAATTTCACATACACCGAGTGGCTGCCGTATTAGAAATACCTAACTGATAACGCTCAGAACAGAAGTCTGGACTCAACTAGTTGAAAGCTTGCCACATGAACACCTGGCCCATTTCAGCTTCATTGGATCACATAGTTTTGGCAAATTGGCTGGTGGAGGAGCTCTACTCTGAATAGCTCGTTCCATTTCATCCCACAGATACTCGATTGGATTGAGATCTGGTGACTGGGGAGGCCACTGCAGTAAGCTGAATTCACTGTGGCATGCAGTATTATCCTGCTGGTGGAACCTATTCGCGGATGGATACCCGGCTGCCAGGCAGAGATACACCTGATCGACAGTGATATTCAGATATCCTGTGACATTCAAATGTTGCTCTTGTAATAAGGGACCCATATGTGTTATGACAACATACGGCAGTTGCCATTCCCCATCTGTGACAAGACATGACAAGTTGTTCATTTTATTCCTCTTTACCACTACAATTGTACTGCGCTGTTATTTGTCGAAAAGTAGCACATCTGTCACCCTGAAAAAATGCATCAGATTTATTTTTGCCTGCTGGTTTGCACCTTGTTTTAGGCGTATATAAATTAAGCGCATATTGGCCGAGAAACATGCGTGGTATATACTAAACTGGCGCAAGGGCCAGGAAGCACTCTCTGCACTAGATCTCAGTCATGTCAAGGTACTTCATACATATGTATTGTGATGGCCAATTTTGTATGAAGATGTTGCTAAATAGCAAGGTGTGGCAGTAGTTTACTAAAGGAGTGTTATTAGCAGGAATTCCTCCACAATGGCAGCAGTAATTGTTGCAAGACGGAACTACCATGAAGACAAGCTTAGATACAATCAAGAACCTCACACAAAATGTTCACATTCTATTCCAGCAATAGTCAAGCTCCTTGCAACTTTACATTTTTTCGCATGTGGATAATTTAAAGCAACAGTAGCCACCACACCAGGTATTGTCTGTGGTGCTGAATGCACTGCTAAGACGCACAAACAAATATAAAAATTCCCCCACAACTGGAGATTCAAAGAACCAAACAGGAGTTTTATGAGATATCCAATCGACTGCACTCATATTCTACTTATTTCTGAAACAATGTAAAAAATAACAAGCATGGTGGAGTTCTGTCCACGACAATTTCATATTCCAAAACATGCGCCCCATAACCTCCACCTGTTCTGACATAAGTGAAGACTGGACGAGCTGCTTAATTTTGCTAAATCCCTTCTCCTGCCTTGGGCCTCCGCAGTGATACATTTTTCAAAACAGTAACATAACAGTAATATAAATGTATTGGAAATAAAAATAACGGTTAATGGGTTATTAAAATAACCCAAGCTAATTTAAAACATGAAATTTGTTCAGGCAGTTGAGAGAAGTATACATTTATCATATTGAATCTCTGTAAGTTACCCATAGATTGTCCATTTATTTAAGCAGAGCTTGTCCCGAACTGGAATTTTTTATTGGTTCCCATGGGTTGTATTGATAAAGTGCCATGTCATTGTGGGTGTGATTTGGAGTTGTGATGTCATTGTGGGTATGATGCAGGATAAGATGTGATGTAGTGATGTAGGATGTATTACCATGTCATCTCACAGTGGAACAGAGGTGATAGAGGAGAGAGGAGAGTGATAGGCGAAAAGAAACAACCCCACAGCGAAATCCAGATCTATATGTAGACTTACAATGATAGGCTACTGATAAATACTGAATACTAAAATTGCAAAATATTTAATGTTACAAATTATGTTGGGCTATTTTTGGTAATTATGGTAGGCTATATGTCTATTTAGGCATATGTATCTGTAACCGACCCAACTCAACCACAACTTATAAAAGCTGCACCGCCCTAGCTGGGAAGCTTCGACGACTTGGGTCGTCAAAACTTCCTTAGAGAAACAATTATCTTGTTGAGCTAAAGACCTAATCTCAAGCACAAGGAATTGATCATGCAGTAGGTAGTGATGTCACTATCTGTAGAAACTCATTCACAAGTAGCTCAGCTACATAGCCTACACAGTAAGAACGTGCTGTGGGACACAATGCTAACATCTGTGTGCCATTGCCAGTATTTTGGTGTTATTGATTTGCAAATTAAGTAGCTCAGTATATTCAGTATTCTGTATTAAATTAATATTTTAAGTAAACAAAGTTTAAAACGACAGCTCAAAAGGCAAAATATTACTGAAATCCAAGATAACCAAGAAAACAACTAAAAATGCTAACGTGTAAATGATTACATTTCCAAGGTATTAATTTGACGAAATATTTATGCAATGGCAATGCATGACAATGCAATCAGCTGTTTTACTCAGTTTACCTCATCTAATCTGACGTGATCAAAAGATAAACTGAAAGTGCATTTTTAAATTCACATTTAAAAAGTGACTTATATATTTGTATATAAGTCACAGATTAATATCGCTATTGACCTTCTGGTTGTAACTTCCATAGCAGTCAGTGAGGGGAATCGCCGGGTGAAGGAACAATTCACCCTTTACATCTTAAAACTTGTTTCCATGGCTGGAAATTAAAGTTCAAGTTTTTAAAAAGTTTTCTTGGCAATGCTAGCGCATATACACGTGGACACAAGTGTCTTTGTCCAACGGTAATGCATTATTTTGCGCTTTTGAATTGATAATTTCACGGTCAATAATCAACTGGTATGCACTGAATGGAGCATCAAAAATTCGTCGTATGTTTGTGGCTGTTACTTTTTGTAATATTATAATATTGTTGATTATTTAAAACTGTTTGTCACACAGCTCACAAAATGATCGATGTTATAAATTTGTATATTGTTTCTCTAATTTACACCAAGCAATCAATGATAACATGTAACTACTAGAACAGGGGTGAACTATTGAGAAAAGCAGTTTTTGTCATGTTGCAAACGCATTGCTTTTAAAGCTGACAATGCACTATGATTGGCTATGCCCTTACCACACCATACACATCTTGCTAAATTGAAACCAACCCATTTTGGAATTTAACTATCTTTTGCACGACCATAACTCACCGTCCAAAGAGAAAGGATTGGACAAGCCTCTACTTGCCTAGCGCAATTAATTGTGCCAGTGTTTATGTCATGATAATCACGGAAATAGGCTATAGAAGAGTATTAAATTATGAAGTGGTCAAAGGAACCCTGGGGAATATTTTGAATCCACTTTGCCATGTCAGGTTCTCAAGAAAGTGTTATGGGTATGTCTATAATTTGTGATTTTATGTGTTTTGCATTACAGCTTGCAATGTTACCATTCACAACCGCTGTCGAGACACCCTGCCTAACTGTGCCAAAATGAAGCAGAGGGTAAGGAGGGATGGGTTGAACAGGAATAGGAAGGGTGGAGAGGGAGGTAGCAAGAGTTCACCTACTGTGGGGATAATTGAAAATAATCAAAAAGTTACTAAAGCTACATTCAAATCTGTTACTTTACCAGTTCTGTTTATGGAAATTGTATCACTATGCAGGATAACTATTAAAATGTGGATGTATATATATTTTTCCTGGTAATGCGCCTAACCTTAGCTACAGAAGCTAGCTCTGGTGAGGAACAGCTCGGCACTGCAGAACGTGACCCTTCGGACCAAGAGTGAGTCCTTCCTTATCAGTCCGCTTTGCTTTTCTATAGGACCACACAGACTTCCCCCTTCATCATCCTCCTCCACCCTTTCTGTTAGCTGGAATTCCGCATTTTATTTTTCTCTTGATGTAAATCTTTTTGTCTTGTTCCCCTTCCTGCACTCAATGCCTCTCTCTCTCAGTCCATCCCACCTACACTGGCTGTGTAACATGACCTAATACACTTCTCTCTCTCAGTCCATCTTACCTACACTGGCCCTGGTTTCTCCTCTTTGTTCTCCCTTCCAGCCCCTACCTTGCGAGAGAGACCCATTTCAGCCATATACTCTTCGGACATCCTTCGTCAGTCCCTCCTTGGTTCCCGCCGCATGCGCTCAGGCCTCTCCCTTTCCAAGAGCGTCTCCACCAATAACATTACGGGGTGAGAGCTGTCTTCTGGGGTGCACTGGCTGGAGGGATAATGTTTGGTTACAAGACAAGCACCTTCATTATTCCAAGATAAATAGATAGAAATACAAATAAATTACTCTGAAAATAGTGTGTTATTCAGTAGATTATGCTGTTTAACTTGCATCTGATGTTTGTTTATATAATATAGCACATCAGGGTTGTGAAAGGGCTTTGTAATTGAATGCCCAGTTGTGGTAAATACAAATTCAGTGTAGACTAAACTATGCACTATGGCGGAATAGCATCAGACCGTTTGACCTGTGGATCATCCTGGAACTGCTAAATCTGGGTTTAAACCTGTATTTAGGACTAACTGAAATCTCCAGGTCATCCTAGTCTCGTACCCTATCTGTGTTGGTCCATCTTAAGCCTTGAGCACATATTAACGGTACACTAGCGGGGAGCGAAGCTAGGCGATATCCTGCTTTTTCTGGTGGACACGGTTTGGGAACAGTTTTGAAGCAACAATTACAAAACAGTGCAACTATACAAATTTATTATACATTATTTGCATGGTACTTTCTGGAAATTGTAATTTACATTTTATTTTCTCACTAAAAAATTTATTTTCTTTTCCTCTCAAACTATTTCTAAATAAAAGCAGATTCCCTTTAAATTAAATGTGTTAATTTGTGTTGCTTATATAGGCTAGCCTAAAATCTAAAATATGATGTGAATAATACCTACTGTATGCATCCCTACAGCTTGAGCAACAGTGAACTAGATATTATCCCTCAGTTGAATGCTTTTTTAAGTTTATAATCAAACAGTTCAGGAAGCTGGAATTTCAGCTATCGGTAGCTTCTCCATACTGATCAATTTTTCAAGTCACTTGTTCCACACATGTGTCCTTGGCTACTCCCAGCCTTGCTGCGGCAGTAAAATCGCTGCCCGCTTGATATTTTTCAGATATAAAATTCTGCAACGGCCACATTTTCCCCCAGTATATGGGCAGTCTGTTGGCAATTTGCCAGTCTCTACACTTGGCGGTGTCGTGCCGCTCATGTGTGTCCTAGCTTTAGTGTTTATGTTTACAGTCTGCAACTGAGAAGATCAACCGTCTGACTCTTGACACTTGACGTATGAAGGGAATAAAACTCCACTCTGTTCATAAAGAATCAGGGCATAGAATTGAATGTAAACTCAAGATGAAAAATAAAAATGAATTAAATTACCTGTATTACATTTATCACTTATTTGTGCAACAATAAAACTAGTGCTAAAATAAAAAATAAAAAACTCTTAACACAGTCAGTGCAGCTGAACATGTTTGCTGTATTAATTTTGTATACATTATGTACAGACCTTACATCCTACCACGTATAGAAATGTATAGAAATTATGACGATCATACTTCCAATGTTAATTTCAGCTGACCCTGCTGTATCTGTATACAGGGCCTTTCACCATTATGATGTGCTGCTGTTTGCTAGTGTACCAGTATTTTTATTCCTCATTCATTAGTTCAATAGTTAGTTTGTAATGCATTGTGTTTGCTTATATTTTAACATCTGTTTGTGTCTGTGTCTGTGTCTGTGTCTGTGTCTGTGTGTGTGTGTGTGTGTGTGTGTGTGTGTGTGTGTGTGTCCGCTCTTGGTTCTATGACGTTTTTTAATGTTGTGTCTTTATGTTGATGTGTGTATATGTGTATCTCTGTATCTGCATGTCTGTGTCTTTGCGTCTGTACATCTGTGTTTGTGCATCTGCATATGGATATCTGTGTATCTTCATGTCTGTGTCTTTGTATCCTGTTGGTGTCTGTGTATCCACATGTCCATGTCTGTGTATCTGCATGGCTATGTCTGTGTATCCGTGTCAATGTATCTGCATGTGTGTCCCTGCGTCCGTGTTTTTATAGGAACCTGAATGATGACTCTCCCTTGGGGCTGCGCAGGATTCTCTCCCAGTCCACCGACTCTCTTAACTTTCGCAACAGGACGATGTCCATAGAGTCTCTCAATGATGAGGGTGAGCCGAGAGTGGGAGAGAGACAAAAAAAATTAAGGGAGTGAGACTGGAAGGAATAACTGGGTAGGAGCTGAAGAATCGACCAAGTTGATACTGGCATGGTTGGAAGAGAATTGAATGATAGATCCTTGTAGAGGATTCAATTTAGATTAATGTCTAAGAGTAATGGAAGGGAGGGAAGAGGTTAGAGACAGGGTTAAGTTCTGAGTCCCTAATGTTTCACCATTGTCTCAGGGGAGGTCTACTTCCCCTCTATGCTGGAGGAGCTAGAGCTAGAGGGACGAGATTTTGAGGCCGACTCCTGGAGTACAGCTGTTGACACCTCCTACCTGCAGACACGCCGCAAAGATGTAATTAAAAGGCAGGATGTCATTTATGGTGAGCCTTATACTCTACCATCCTCATGCTTCCAAATTCTCCACATCTTACCCACCACCTAACACTCAACTCCCCATACTCCACCCTCCACACTGTCCACACTCTACATCACTGGGTGTCAGCCTGTTATAGTGTCTCTGTCAACTTACAATCCATAGGCAACACATAACTTACAATAACACATGCAGATGGAGACAACAGGATTATGGCACATGTTTGTTTTATTAATAATGTAATTAATAATACAAGGAGCCAATAAAAAAGATGTAGTATATCTGTATTAACTTCATCATTGCCCTGTTGAAGGGTCTTTTTAAAGCCAGTGCACCTTACTCTACCTCAGAATTGATTCAAACAGAGCTGCACCATGTTCGGACTCTCCGGATCATGGACGGGGTGTTCCGTCGGGGTATGCTGGAGGAGCTGCTTTTGGAGCCTGGCATGGTGAACACCGTCTTCCCCTGCCTGGACCGGCTGCTGGGCCTGCATTGCCGTTTCCTCCATCAGCTGCAGGCCAGGCGGAGCGACAGCCTGGAGCCTGGCAGCACCAACAACTTCACCATCCAACAGCTAGGAGACGTGCTCCTGGAGCAGGTGGCACCCAGGGCCAATGGGTTGTATGGGAGGAGGGATATAACGGAATATAATATGATATAGTAAGATAAAGTAATATAAAATGCAGTAAACAAAATTTCTGTTTAAATAGCACATGCACCTGGGTTTTTATTTCCCAGAGGTATCGTAAGCGAACACTGTGTGGATCTGCCATGGCACTCTGTATCATCGCAAACTCACTGTGGATCAGCCAGGCCACACTGTATTAGCACAGACTCACTGAAGGGATCAGCCATGCCACAGTGTATCAGTGCAAACTCACTGTGAATCAACCATGCCACACTGTATCAGTGCAAACTCACTGTGTGGATCTATACTCTCAGTTCTCTGGCCAGTGTGCGGAGGAGATGAGGAAAGCCTATGCTGAGTTTTGTAGCCGGCACCCGAAGGCTGTCAAACTGTACAAGGACCTGCTGGCCCGAGACAAGAGGTTCCAGAGCTTCATACGGGTAAGAGGGAATGGCGTGTGAGTGGTGGAGAGCCTGAGCTTCATACGGGTAAGGGAAAGTGGAGTGGTAGTTGGGGAGAGCATGAGCTTTATTTGGGTAACAGAGAGTGGTGGACAGCCAGAGCTTCATATGGGTATGGGAAAGTGGTGTGTGAGTGGTGGAGAGCCTGAGCTTCATACGGGTATGGGAAAGTGGTGTGTGAGTGGTGGAGAGCCCGAGCTTCATACGGGTAAGGGAGAGTAGAGTGGGAGTGGTGAAGAGCCTGAGCTTCATACAGGTAAAGGAGAGTGGAGTGTGAGTGGGGAGAGAGAGAGAGACAGGAACAGATTAAGTGAAACACTGAAAGCTCTGTGTCAATAGACCATATAGTTCCTATTTATTTATTATGACCTTCTAAAAATAGAAACATTTATATTTAAAAAAAGAAAAATTTTGTCTATATGTTTTTTACTAATTGAAGCGCAAGCTCAATAATATAACTGGATGTGGGACAATAATATCATTGCAGTGTTTTGTCATGTGTAATTTTTGATGCAATTTGTTATATCAAAACAAATCTGTCTCTGTCTACCTGTTAAACCACAGTCAATTTACCATGTTTGCACGTAATATGCAAATTAGGTTAAACATTACAACCGTTTGGAATATCAACACAGCACTCTGAAAAATATAACTGCCATGAGCAACTGAAGTATTATCATGATTGCTATATCACCTGCAGCATTTAAAAGACATATCTGCCGGCAATTACCAATTTTTATTGAAATTGTTCTAACCTAATGAAATCTTCCACCTAATGCTTACTTTTTTTGACTGAACTCTGGAATTTGGTGATTTTTTAATCTATTCTGTCTGTTTACAGTGGTAGGGTGGTTTTAATTGGGTGGCTTTTAATGGTTAATTAGTTAATCGAATATACAGCATATAAGAGTTCCTACTCATAATTATGGACATACTTTAGATCAAATAATTTCTGGAGGTTTGAATGTAATTTTGCAATGTCTTTTGAGATTACACTACCCTAAATTTAAAAAAAGCCTTACTTCTGTGGGTTTTACTTTGAAGCCAGGCTATTGTTCAGGTGGTATAATTTCTTGAGTTGGTTGACACCCATAACAACTCCAATATTTTTGATACTATAGCTCCAGTTATAACACTGAGAGCTTTTTTGAAAGAAGAAAAATGGTTTAACTCAGAAACTGAAATGTGATGGTTGTAATCCAGATGGAAGAATTCCAAACTGCATGTTCGTTATTTTGTATGTAAAAGCCACCACGTTAAATATTATAAGGCTTATACATATGATGATTATATACAATAAATCCTAGATTCAATCCTAGAAGTCCACCTTCTATTACATTAACCTGATATATTGATAAAATTTTAAAAACATTAGAGATCAGATCTTACAGACTTTCTTTCTCATCTGTTTCTTTGCAAGAGCTGACCACATTAGTTAGGCATATAAGGCTAACTACTTGATCCTATTTCTACTACACTATTAACAGACATACTTTACTGTTGATAATGCAACCATAACTAACAATTATTAAGGAAAAAAAGTCATTTGGATTCTACATTTATTAACTACCATTGGCCAATTTCCATCTTCCAGTTTTAACCTAGGTCTTTTTTAGCTTTGATAAGCTCTGACTCTTCTTGATCTTAATACTGCCTTTGATACTGTGGACCATTCCATTCTATTAAATGGGTTAGGGAGTTAAGTAGGTTTTGAAGATGTTTTTTCTTGATTTAGGTCTTATTTTTCAGAAAGGTTTCAGTACGTTTCTGTTGGGCAGATGAAGTCTGATTTTTCAGAGGTTGCCTTTGGTTTTCTTCGAGGTTGAATTTTGTTGTTTTCGTTATATGTTGCCATTAGGTGACGTTATTTGCAGGCATGGAGTGAGTTTCCATTCTTACACAGATGATACTCAGCTGTACTTGTCTTTAAGCTGCTTGCATAAAGCGTTGGATGTCACAGAATGTTCTGATTTTGAATTCTGATAAAACGACGGTTCAAAGTTCCAATTAAACATACATTTATTTGAAATAGATCAATCTGTTCTGTCATTCCATTTTTGGAAAATAATGAAGATCATTTGAGAAATATAGCTAAAATTACATCTCAGGATGCTGGGCTCTTGGTTATTCCAAGGGTAAATAAAAATAGCTTGGGGAAAAAGGGAATTTTCTTATAAAGCTCCTAATATATGGAACTTCTCTTTTTTATCAGAGAAGCTATGAGTCTTGCTGTTTTTAATTTAAGATTGAACACTCATTTATATACCAAAGCCGTTTTAGTATAGTAATTTTACTAATTCAATTGGTTTTTATTTCATGTTGTATTTCTCTTTTCATTAGCATTTTGTTGCCTGGCACCCTTCATTGCTGCTTGCAGCTATATATTTTTTTGTTGTATTTCCATTTTATTTTTATTTATTTATTTTTATAATATGCCAGTCTAGGAGTTTTATTTTAAGCTCTTTCATGCAATTGCCCTCAATAAGACCATCTGATATGTTAATAATAGTAATAGTAATAATCATTGTTTTTTAAATGATAATAACAATGATAAATCTGTTCTCTGGTCAGCGAGTGAGTCGGGGCCCTCTGTTACGTCGCCATGGCATCCTTGAATGTATACTTCTAGTCACCCAACGCATCACCAAGTACCCTGTTCTTATCCAGCGCATCCTGGACAATACCAAAGGTAAGAGCGATGGAGATCTGTATAACCCTTAACTCTGTTTGTTCATTACCAAAGAGCTCTAGATTAAGAGTGATGATAGTCGCTTCCTACTGTAATGGTGATCCACTGATGTGTGGAATACGTCTAGGAATATCATCAGGATATGTATAAATTAAGGGATTTGTGCTGATCAGTCATAAATGAGTGATTACAAAACATAATATGAGTAACAAGTTAAGCATCATCATGCATCATGCAAACAGTAGTCATGTTCCTATTCAGTTGTGTTTGCTGCTGTCAGAGCTGATCTCTCCTCTTTCTCACAGGCAATGAGGAGGAGTCATCTTCACTTAGCCAAGCAGTGGTGTTGATCCGGGATCTGCTGAGCTCGGTGGACCAGCAGGTCCTCGAGCTAGAGCGGACCCATCGGCTGCAGGAGGTCCGTTCTCGGCTGGACCCGAGGACGGAGGCAGTGGTGCGTGGAGGGGGTGTGTTCCGTGGGGCTGAGCTCGCAAGACGCATGCTGATCCATGATGGCCCCCTGCTGTTGAAAACGGGCTCCAGACTGAAAGGTTGGTTGGGGGGTGAAATTTCCGTGGGTTTGGGAGGAGGGCTCCTGAGCATGGCTCAGAGATGGAGTGGCTTTGGTGGTAGGTAGAGGGGGAATGACTAAGGTGGTTTGGAGAGGCTTCAAGTTTGATACGTGTGGTATAAAAAATTCTGTCTTTCTAAGACACTCCAGATTGAAATAAAATAAGTAAATATTTTCGCTTACTGTTTTTTGAGTGTATGTTCTTATGTTTAAGAGTGAGTGTTAGTGTTTTTGAAGTGTGTGTTGTGTTTAAAAGTGTGAGCTTATTGTTTTGAGAGTGTTTAGGTATCTATAAATTGTTTAAAAAATGCATCGGATCTTGGTGTTCACACAATGTAACCATTTTCACTGACTGTCTCTTTATGTAGATGTGCAGGTCCTGCTAATGACAGACATCCTGGTGTTCATACAGGAGAAGGACCAGAAGTTCATCTTCCCCTGTCTGGTCAGTTTTAGCTTAACACTGCACTTTTTTACCCAACCTCAAAACCTACAGAAACACATTATTTAACATAGAGCTCAAAGAAACACGTTCTTTCACCCAGAACCCAGATTTGTTTATTCAAGAATACACTCTAAAGAAGCTCTCCTCTCTCCGTCTGCTCTATCTCTAGGACAAGCCCTCTGTGCTCTGTCTAAAGAACCTGATAGTTCGGGACATCGCCAGCCAGGAGCGTGGCATGTTCCTCATCAGTGATTCCACACCCCCTGATATGTACGAGCTCCATGCTTCCTCCAAGGATGACAGGAACACCTGGATGAGAATCATTCGACAGACTACCAGCAGGTGGAGACAGAAAACACACCTTTACACACACCACTGTGACACATACATATGTACAAACTAAAAAACTTTATCATTATCTCACCCTCCCCTAAATACATACTCTGACAAAGCTACATATAAATATATATATATGTATTTATATATAGTACATATAACCTCTCATTCATGGACATAAACTTATATTCACGTTCTGTCTCTCAAACACACACCTACATACACACTTACTTATTCATACATACACATACACATGCACCTATATACGCACTGAGACACACGTACACCTACAAACTAACTCACTCTGTTCCTCACTCTGTTCACTACCTCACTTGAGACAAATGTACACCCACAGGTACCTACATACACACTTACATACCCACTAAAGGCACATACAGACATAATACTTATGCAGCTTACACTGTTCCCTTTGTCTCTCCAGCTGCCCCTCCAGAGAGAATTTTCCTCTGATCGAGACAGAGGACAAAGCTATGCTTCGGAGGATCAGAGGTCTATTGTCATCCTCAATCCGTGTCTCACCTCTGTTCCCTGTCCTCACTCTGTATCTCAGTCATGTTACTTGTTCTCACTCTGTATTTCACTCATGTTTCCTGTTCTTACTCTCAATCTATCATTATTTCCTGTTCCTCGTTCTATGACACAAGGAAATAAGATGTTTTAATGAAACGAGATGATGCTGTTTTTAATCATTAGGCTTTCCAACAAGAAACTGTAATTCAGTACTGATTCCACATTGAAATGAACCGTACCTTTTTGTATTTGCTTTAGTCTGTGTGTGTGAATCAATGTGCTTTGCTGCTTTTGACAAGCTTAATTGTGTGCGTGTGTGTGTGTGTGTGTATGTTCTTTTTAGAAAGGCAACCTAAGTAAACCTATTTTCATACTTATATACATCATTAATTATGGACTTACACATTACCATATTACCATACATCTACATGTTGATCTACAAATAGGTGAATATGTCTCTCCCACAGCGGACATCCAGCAGAAGGACCGGGAGGTACTGGAACTTCTGCAAGAGAAAGTGACCCTGTTCTCAGATTTGGCAGCAGTGACAGGGGGCCAGTCCATCACCCTGCCCTCCAACTCCCGAAATCTCTTCCGGGCAGACACCCCTCAGGCTCCTCGTGGGGAGAGGCTGCTCACGGAGGCCATTGCTGAGGGTACGGGACTTTTTGTGTAAATGATGGTAAATGATTCCTCCAGATCACAGAGAATGACACTGTCGGATTGTTGTTGTCAGACAATCAGGGCAGGCTGTCAGGATATTTACCTCGGACTGCCAGAGGTAGAGCTGTTATACAGAGGTAACTGGGACGTGATACAAACCCTTCCTTTTCCCCCCTCTCAGCGGAGAGACTGAGTGAGCTGCTAATGGGCTCCATCACCGATGATGTCTTTCTTCCTTGCAATTCCAACGGTCTTCAAAAGCACATGGGGGAGCTAGTGATCAGTGAGTTTCTGTTTCATGCTTTTATTCTTTATAACGTTGAATTGCTATGGGGCTATGAAACTTTCCCAGTTCTTCTCACTCTCTCTGTTGTACAAGTCTGTCAACTTAGGTTACCTAAATTGTCTCAACAACAATTTTTCATTCCCTTCTTTCGCCATTTGCAGATGGACAAGAGCTGCCTATTAATCGAGCTCAAAACACCGCAGCATGTAAGGTATGATAATAACATGAAGTTATAAAGGGTTGTGCTACTTACCCAATTCATTACAGTTGGAGCTGTTTGATTTGACCAACTTTAAATTCAGGACATCTCTAAAATATTACAGGACAACAATGGGAACCAGCTGGAGAACAGAACCCTGAAGGAGGTATGTTTAAGTCACCCTCTGTTGCTAATAGTAGATGTGAAGACTTAGTAATGACAGCAGTTTCTGTCTGTAAGGTGGTCTGTTGTAATGAGTAATATTAGGTTTATATGATGATCTGTAGTAGTGATTGTAATAATTCTGTATGTATGGGGTTTGGTGTGTGTTACAGGAGGTATTTCAGAGGCTGGTGAATCTCACTGTCCAGCTCCATGCTCTACAGGTCGGTCAACATGTCAACACATGTGTTGCCAGATTTTTTTGGTGCTATTTTGTCTTTATTAGGGATAAATTAACTTTATTCATAGGTAAAATATGGAATCCAAATCAGATCCACAAGTCAGAGTAAACCAAACCAATACAGTTATTTGTTAAAGGCACATACATTTAGATTTTCCGAGCATACAGCGGGTGAAATAAGTATTGAACACGTCACCATTTTTCTCAGTAAATATATTTCCAAAGGGGCTATTGACATGAAATTTTCACCAGATGTTGGTAACAACCCAAGTAATCCATACATACAAAGAAACCAAAACAAATG
>JAOYSI010020181.1:0-35372 GCA_025775065.1 Hiodon alosoides | reverse complement strand
AGAGGGCAAGGGAAAGTGATAGACATGTTTGTAACTCCAGTATAGACTCAGAGAAAACACAGAGCATCTAATTATGCCTGATTACTGACTGGGGCCTGTGGGCTCTGTCAACAAGGGCACAAATGCCGTAGGTCTGAAATATGCTCCCTTAGTTTTAACTAAATTAGTTCCGCAACCTGGCTGACCCAGCAATTATATAACATTAATGTAGCCTTGTTGCGATTTTATCACCCTCTAGCAGCTGTGACATATGGGAAATATTGAAATGTCTTGGCCGTGTCTGTGTTAATGCAGGGATGGTCAAGAGAACAGGATTGCTTTAAAGCATCCTCGTAAAGTTTGGTGAAAATGATCGAAAGTGAACGTTGACTGCGCATTTGCTTTGGTTTTAACTCTTCATTTTAGCTGGGTTATTAAAGGTAAATGCTAATGCATTTAGAAAATCCTCAGCATCTCATTCCTCATATTATGAAACAAATCGCCAACGTATCTCAACAAAGATGGAAAGATCCTCAAATGACCCCGGGGAGTTGTTATTAGCTGAAGCGAATACTTCCAAGCGGAAAAAAAACAACATTAAAACCAGAAATTCTATTTATTTTTCCAGTTTCCTACCACAGGACGAGTAAGATAAGTCATGAATACCCTGACAATGCTCATACAGATTTGACGTCTGGGCAGAAATTCACACAAAATATCAAACGTGTGTTTTACTTTTATTTGAATTTTCAAGGTAGTCTGGCAGGCAGATCTTCAGCAGGAGAAACATAAAATGCACTTTTACCTCCAAACTCATTCTACTTCTGTTTTATAATGGGTCCTAGCCTATACACCACTGAAGTCTCCTTCAGCCTAACAGATGGAAACAGGAAATTAATAGGATACGAAGTGACGCACATCTGTGAGAATATCAGTCTGTGAAACGGCTCCTCTGCGACTGTGTAGATTTGTGTCTGTCTCTGTCAATCAATCCGCTGGTGCATCTGCCATGACCATAGGGTCCAGCAGAGTGAAGAACACTTCTTTGTCCTCTCATTGTTAAAGATTTAGTCTTATTAGTATTAGTCTATTACTTTTGTGCTCTTTTTTTATTTTTATCAAAGCCGATATTCCAACAAAACCTTAAAATTCACCACGAGCTATCTGCTCTGATCATCCCATTTCTGTCATCATTATTAGTATGTTTGAAAAAAATGTGCCATGACAAATAAAGCTTGCTTGGTTGATCAAGCTTTCATTTATCTATATGGGAATGCTGACCAAGAGACTCCATCCTGGGTACTTTTACCAGTATCCAGATCTTCTTCAAGCATCTCTGTCATTCCCTCAACCCCTTCCTTACGTTTCGTTTTCCATTTGTTCTACTCTTCTATCTCCAGATATCTAGTCTCTTCCGGAACTTAACTCCTTCTGCCCCCTCCTTGCTCTGCACCAACCCTGTGTAGCTATTATGGTTTCATTAATGGGAAGCTAAATTCTGCAGAAAGCCAACAATATTTCATCGATATTGACATATTACAGGGTTAAACTAAGCCGTAACAGGGTACCCATTTTGTCCCTGGCATCTCAGATTTGAATTTCTTTCAAATTATTCTAGAATGCCTTGGAATGAAATTTTCGCAAATTCAATGCGAAAACCGTGGCACAAACATGAATGAAAAACCGTCTAAATCAGAGGAAAGGCACGGGTTGAAGATGAATAACTAATTTGATAAAACAGCTTTATTTAGCAACTTTTATAATAAGAACAGTTCATTGGAGCATCCTGAAGGACGCACCTAACACAACTCAAAGGTATTTCTTCGGGTGAGTATCCCGTAAGTGTCAGTATTACATTATGTACTTTATTGGCAATACACCGTAAGCTGCCAAAAACTGTAAAGTTATATTATTTTTTATATAATTATTATTATATTTGGTTAATATTTAGATAGAATTAATATAATATTCCAGTAACATCAGTTATTATTACAAGACCTTTTAATACTAATATCTAGGACAGAAATCTATACAAATCAAAGAGTTTCTTGTGGTTAAAACCGCACAAAATAACGCAGTACCTATCGCTTATGAGCGGAGACAGGGGAGTGGACTGTCATCACCCAACCAAAGTGAAAATCCACAATAATAAGAAAGGTCGTTGTGACCACTTTCAAAGGTAGTTTCAAAGGATTTTTTTTAATATAGCAATGCCACCCCCCTCCTCATCAAACTCTACTAGCACCCTATTGCAGCTAGGATCTGCCACAAGATCCTCACCCTCACCCACTAAGCTATCAGTGAATCAGGTCCTGGCTGCCTCTGCATGCCCATCTTATATCCTTATATTCTCACTAGACCTTTGCGATCCGCCACGGCTGGCGGATTCTCTGCGGATCTGAACGTCAACCAGTCGACTTCATTCATCTCCCAGACCAAATGGTGAAACGTTCTGCCTAAGAAAGTCAGGCGATCTGAAACTTCGACAGCTGTCAAGAGGAAACCTCATCCAACAATACCTCACACCACAGTCTTGAATCTCCTCCCGGGAACTGACCATCATATTTTCTTTGCTTAGTTTCGTTTTGCTCATTTGTATTAATGTTATTTCCTTGTGTAGCAGTAGTCTTTGTACCTTCATTAAGTTCTCATCAATAGGGCAGAGTAGCTCCGTAGCTGCCATTACACGTTAGCCGCTAAACCGTGGCACTTTCGTACATCGCTAACCCTAACCCTAGACTCACTCAGATCAAATACCTACTGTGCTCTGGGAAATCTGTTGTTTAATATTAGTAAAATTCTCAAACGTTTTTAACTCGTTGTTAGATGCACTGTCATTTGATAAGCGAGTATTATTATCATTATTTTATCTGCTGCTGCTCCTTTTATTTATTGCTCATGCGATGCAGAGGCCTTTTTAATTAGTGGTATTACATCTTATTTGTAAACTCCTTCTCTTTAGAAACTGATTTATTGTTCTTTAGCGCCCTGTACACGCCTCAGGGTTTGGATCAATAAATAAAAAAATCAACAAATAAATACTTGAATAAATAATAAGGGTCTCGTAACTCAAAGACATCTGGTATTTCTTGGCCATAGCCCATCTGTAATGTGTGATCTCCATCATTTGCCAGGCAGCCAAAATCATGGGCTCATAATACCCCATTAGATGCAATGTGAATCTAACTTAATATTGTTTCCCTCTGTCAAGCAGCCCTACTTTCTTATCATTGTAATGGACAAGAACTCCCTGTAATCCCTAACTGGGCCTACCTGCCACATCTAACTTTGTGGTGTTAGCGTGTTTTCTTCTTACCCCGTGATTCCTTTCCTCAGACCTATGATTGCTAGAGAAATATCTGAATTATCTTCTGATGTATGTTGGGACATAATAAAAAATAATAAAATGGTTAAAAATAGACAACTACTTCTCAGGTTTCCTGAGATCAAAACTGAACTTTCTAAAAAAAAAAAAAAGAAGAAAAAAAAAGATTGTGACTCACAGCTTTGAAAACTTTCAAACATAATCACCAGGAAAGCTGAGTGGGTTAGAATGCATTCGACAAACCATTTGACAGGCAGGACATAACTTCCTCTCTCAAGTGCATACTTCATAATAATCACTCACTTTTCTTAAATTACTCAATGCCATAATGTTACTGGAGCCAAACCCCACCCAGATCACCAAGGGCAAAGGTTAGTGAGAAACTCTCAAGGAATTCCCTACCTTGATAAGGAGCACACAAATGTGCCAATATGGGCACTCTCTAAGTAGCTGATCATAAATTGAATATTCCACATATGTACACAGACACATTTAGGCAGCAGAATGCATCAATGACAAATTATTGTCAAATGCCCCAAATGTTATATATTATTATTTGTGAACTGCTTGATATTTGTTTGACTAAATCGATTATATGCATAACACAAGGAAATGTTTCATAAAAACAAAAGTGCTTTGGTGAGCGTGTTGGCACTAGTGGCATCCGTACATTCTCATGGTGGTGACGTGGGTAATGTCACTGTTTTTGCCCCAGGAGAACTGTCCTGCCCTGGTCAGAAAACAACCCCACCACTGTCAATGGGCCTAAATATTCACGCATATTTTTACGAAAATAATCCTGTAAGATAAGATCAACATCCTCTTTGTATGGAAGTGAAAAGGAAATCACTCACCTATGGGCATTTTAACCCGGATCCCAGCTTTAACTTATCAGCCCAACTATCTTAATCCTGCTGAGGAGAGGGGAGAATTAAATTTGTAATTCGTCCTGTAGATATCAAAGGCATCGTTGCATACCACCAAAAAAGTGAACACAGGTGCACACACACAAAACTGATACATTTCAAATCAACCTGAGAGAGAGGCTATTTCTTATTGTATCACTTCAAACACATCCTAGTCAATACAATGGAGTTTTTTTTGTTGAAAAGAACTATGCAATCTTCACCAGTTCAAGTGCTTCAATTGACGCCACAACCTGATGATATTTCTGTAACATGAAATGTGAACTTGCTCAAGCTATTTCGTGGTTCCAAAATCTGTTTCCCTGGATCACAGCTTTAAGGGCTCTCTCGGATGTGAGCGAGACAAAGAGAGACAGCACCTTCTCAATTTGCTTAATTGGACACACTCTCAACCTGAGAATAGATTTTTATGAATGGAGCCTGTGTGTGAAGTGGGAGTTGTGGGGCTGGCAGCCCATTCCTTATTTATAGACCTCCTCTTTCTTCCACGCCAACCTCCTCTTCCCCTGTGATAAGTGAACCGCGTCTCACTGCTGCTGCAGTGAATTCTCAGCAGAGGGTGACTCAGTTCCTGCCATACCCCCCAGCACAGACACAGACACACACACACACACACACACACACACACACACACAGACACACAGACACACGCCTCAATGTGACCCGACTGCAAATAGTCCTCCTGACGTCAAGCCTCTCCGCAGATGACAGCGTAGCTCATCCACCAATCTCTCTTGGCAACAAAGCCAGTGAACCAATACTGGGTTGAACAAGCAGGCTTGAGAGCAGTGGGCGGTAAGTAAATGGAAGAAGACTGGCGGGAGACACCAAGGCATCGGAGGAAGATCTTAACAGGGTGTGTTCAGTCCAACAAGAGCTGGACAGACATCACAGGACCTTTGTGCTCAGCATAGCAAAACTGCTAAACTTGCAACAGCTAATGAAGATTCCGAAACAGTTATTTAAAACTTTGCTCTCAACATCTCCATTGCTAATAAACACATTAGCCCAAGTTTATGCATATGGTGTGGTCTAGCAGAAGCTCATCCCATAACGGTAACTTGAGCATTTGAATGGGCCGCACCTCTGCACACTATACCCCACGCACAAGACTTCTGTGCTGAAATAATCTGGTTTTAGCAATTCAGTGCTAATTTGGATAAAAATGTACCAGTCAAATGAACGATTAAAAAAAAAAAAAAAAACATGCACAAATGATTTTGAGCGTGCAACATCTCTAATTTCTTGGCAAAAAGAAACTTATAAATGTTGGATTTTTTTCTTCGTGTGAGTGTGTGGGAGGAGTGAGGAAGGGGCACTGCAGAATTAAACACTAATTGGCTTGTGTTTATGGTGGTCCAGCAGCATGCAAAACCATCAGCAATTAGCTATGCCATTTGAGCCAGCTGCTGTTTTCTTCAAAGTCTGTGTATGTTTAGAAATTTTTGAAGGCAGTGAGAAAGAGGACAATTTCAAGTGGATTTTGATGCAGATAATTAAATGTGCCTTCACATTACATCCTTCTGAGAGTCAGCAGCCATGACTGCACACAACGCATAAACAACATTCAAATTACATTGGGTCTAATGTGGAGGTCAGAAATAATAAGGTTCAACATTATCTGACTGCACATCCAACTCAGGATTTTATCCATAATATATGAGGAACATTTTCTGTCAGTATTTAAAATGGGGATCAATATGTCTGGCACGGCAAAAAAAAGAAAGAAAACAATTTAGCCAGGTTTGGATCTACTTATGCATTTCCAGGGGTTAAAATGCTGAAATTCCATAATCGACTTGGTATCTTTTCTTTTCCTTTAACCTGAAGATATCCTGACATATACTGGCTCTTTGTCAACGGCATCTCGCTGCAGTGTGGAGATCTAGTACTATAGCAAACCGTCCACTTGCTGTTTGCGGATTTGGCGCGTGAGTCATCCCTGGATTTAACCCTCGCTTTTCTGTGCCTCGGCAAGAAATATGACACAGTTTTATGGTTCATCAACCCCAATACTGCATTGCAATTAATTTCATTTTTATAATTCATGGGGGCATTTCGTACTTTGATCTAGCTTAAATGTGTTTCAAACTATATCTAGTTACATATATCTAGAACGTTACAATTAAAAAGGGAAGCACCGCGGTACTTCGAATAATTTGAATACGTATCGTACGAAACTAAATTATATCTGCTACACCCAATAAAATAATAAAGTAAATAGACAAAGCCAACAGTTGACTGAAATATTGGCAATCGAAGAATCAGAAACAAGGTATTTTAACAAAACTGAGGCGATCGCCACACACATTAAGTACCGAGATATATATATCAACGCAACAAATGGGAACAAACAAATACTTTAAGACGAATTCATATTTTCAATATGGTGTATCCTAGTTTCTAATGTGAATTTCTAATACCAAACGTATGCTATTTACGTGGCGTATAAGATAACAACTGAAGGGAATACCAAACGACTGCGTTTATTTATTTACAGATCAATGCTCATCAGACCTAACAGCTCTCCCGTTAGTCGTCACGACAGCTACGGACGAAGTCAGAGTTAATAATCAGCAACTCAGAACAAAAAATATATGCAAAACTTAATTAAACCTTTTAGCATAGATAACGGGGAGAAAATCGAAAGGAAAAACTATTTCTGTGAGTCCGGTTATTTTATCTACTTTGTTGATAAACGATTACGTGTATTTGTATGTATTGCGTGTGTTCCAGTGACGTATGAGCAAGGCGGCGACTCATATAATAGGAGGGGGAACTGTCCGGGTACTGAAGAGAGAAACCGTCTTCGTTTTAGGAGAAGGGAGATGCTGTGCACACTCACGATTCTCAGCAAAAACCAGTTGTAAAGGTAAGATATTTCTTTCCTTGTAAACCTCCGATAAATTGTTTCTTGAAACTGATAGAATGGAATGCTAATGTGGAAACCAAAATGTGATCAGTTTAAACGGCCTTTGGGCGCTTCGTCTTGCAGTTTTTGTTTGGCAACCTGATGCATGCAGTATTACACTCTTTAGTGCCACTGATAAGATTTATGTTTTAGCATTATGAAAATGGGGAAATAAATTCAATACAGTATCAAAAAAGAGCCTTTGGCCAATAACATTTGACCATTCTGTAAATAATCAATATAATATTTTCTTTCCCGGCACTAATAAACCGGAGTCTATTACCTTAAAACGTGTTTTTAACTCCACGTATACGCACATAAATCGCGATTCATCAAGGGTGTAGTAGTGTTGCAACAACAGGGGAAAGCGCAGGGTTACCTAGACAACCAGTAGTGACTCATTCAATGGACCAACAATTTGAAACCTAATGAGATTTTACGGAGTCGCTAAATGCCCATGTACCTACCGCGTCGTGAACAATACACAATTCTAGTACAATTCTTAAAAAAATAGGGAAAAAAAGGCTCAAAAAAGATTACCCGAAAAACTATTAAAAATAGCACACATAATCCGAGTCTATGCGCGGGAATAGACAAACAAAATGTTAGCGAAGTATGACTGCGAGTATTTAAAGTAAAACAATTATATTAACTAATTACTAATTGATTTATGCGTATGAAGAAGCCCAGTATTGGTACAATAACATTTCTAGATGTTTAGATTAGAGCTGGCGAATTCAGTTGGATGCGCTTGTAGAAGGAATGGGAAAATACTTTTGTTAAGAGGCAAAATTTATAGCGGATAAGAAGAAAGGCTGTTGAGAATTTGATGAGTGAAATGTTAGAGTGGGAATCTAAACTCATAAAATCATTACAAATCTATTAATTCATTTTTTGTTGGTTATTTTTCCATCCCTAATATTTTTATTGGAGGAAAAAAAAGGTCATATTTATTTTTTCTAAAGCTGCAGAATGAATAAGGCACTCATGCTGTTACTGTCGTCCTTCTCATTCCTAGGCAATATGACATCACCTAAGCTCTCCATAGGTGGAGCCATGTTTCTGCTCACTGCACTCCTCCACGCTTGTGCAGTTCAAAGTGCTTCCCTGTGGCAGAACAAGCTGCGGGGCAACGAGCTGGAAGGTAGTCATCCGAACCCATATCTGCTGCCCAACACAGACATGGTCAAGGCTCTGGAATATATTGAGAGCCTCCGGCAGCAGAGCCATGGAGACGAGGGGCCCTCCCCGGACTATGATGGTGCGAACAAGCTCCACCCCCTCGCTGCCATCCAGAAGCAGGAGGAATCTGACCGCAATGATGCCACGGGCTGGCAGGACAACAAGTCACAGCAATTGCTGAAAGCGTTGGTGAGGACTCTGCAGAATGCAGGTAAAGAGCCTAAAGTCTTGCCGGCACCGTCCAACTCACACTACAGGCAACCAGAAGAGGATGATGACAGCCAGGCAGGCAATGGGGCAGATTATGAGGGAAATCCTTGGCCACAGAACAGTAAAACACCCAGGAAGTATCCTTTGATGTTTGAGGATGAAGACTCCAAAGAGAGCCCCTTCAAGCGCACCAATGAGAATTTGGAGGAAAAGTATACGCCACAGAGTCTGGCTACCCTTCAATCTGTCTTCGAAGAACTGGGAAAACTTGCTGCCCCCAAGGGTCAAAAGAGGCAGAGCCTGGATGAGGACCAGAGGTTCTACAAGGGAGATGATGATGAGATTTATAGGTTAAACAATCTTGCATATGAGGATGTAACAGGGGGGGAGGACTGGACCCCAGTTGAGGAGAAAGTGGACACAGAGGAGGTGGTCAACAGGAGCCAAGAGGAGTTTGACGGGGGCTCAAACGAAAAAGACAGCAACAGTATGAAGCGATCCAGCCAGCCAGCAAACTATGAGGAAGAAGAAGAACCAGACGATGTTACCAAACTAGTGGATTATTACCTACTGAAGATCCTGGAGAAGACTGAACAAACAGAGCACAAGAGAGATCGAGAACAGGAACAAAGCACTGACAAGAGATTAGCCCAAGCATCATACAATGTTGATCCCCAGGCCATTTATCAATTGATCGAGATCTCCCGGAAATTACAAATCCCCCCTGAGGACATAATAGAGATGCTGAAAAATGGAGAGATTAAAACACAAAACAAAATTATGGAGCCAGAGGAAGACACAGAATCGCCAGATGATCTGGACAAGGAAGAAGTAGAACTGAGTCCAATCTCATTTTACAACAAAGATAAAAGTCCTTCCACCAAGTTCTACAATAGAAGGTTGCCAGAGGTTCAGGAAAATGACATTCCAGATGACATAAACACGGAAGATATATTGAATATTCTTGGGCTGGAAAACCTGGACAACCAGAAAACAAAATACCTTCTAAAGCAAAGGCACTCCAAAAACACTCCAGATAGATATTATGCCCCTAGTGGAAGACGAGGTGATTTTAAATTCTCCGAACCAAGCATCTCTGATAAAAGAAACTCTGATTACGACGACGCTGTTTACGAAGATGAACTGGCAAGTTATCTTGCGGCCAAGATGTTAGCGCAATACCCAAAGGTGGTAAACAAAATTGACCTAAAGCGATCCACCCAACCGTCGCCCAAGGAACAACCACTTGACTTTGGAACCTTAATGCTGGATTACATTGATCAAATGGCCGCCGATAAAAACTTGCAATCAAAAAGACTATCGGAAACGGAAGATATGGGTGATTCACCCACAACACAACGCCTGGATGACGACACGCTGCTGAAAATGCTAGGGTACCTTAACCCAGAGACAGGAGAAAACGAAGGGACGGACCTTTATGGAAAAACAGTCGATGGGATGTAGTGGGTAGAGTAGAATATACATATGCCAGATATCGTTTGTTTAAAAAAATATTTTAAAAACAAAAAAATGTACTCTAGCTCTTCATATAGCTAATTCCAATTGTTTAGATTATTTAATTCGATATATGGGGAGGGGAAAAACACTTCAGTTGTTGTAGATTGTAATATTTTAAATGTTTTAATAGTTACTACGAGAATCGATGTCGAATGAATATCGTCCTCAAAGCGCAAAATGCAAAAAGCTTCACCGGACATATTTTCCTACATGCACAATGACAAATTAGCGTTGGCTACTCTCGGTCATGTTGTTTTCCTTAAGACCTTATTTCGTACGTGTACTCGGTAATGTGTAAAGCATCTGAAAATTAATAAAGCATTTACTGGTATTATTTTTTTTTTTACTGTGTGCTGGTGTCTCATTTGAAGCACAAAATTCGTTTACATTCCTACAAACTTTGCTCTCCGTTGTATTCCAATTGTTAACGTTTTCCATATTGTAACGTAGTAAAATTGTTCCAGTTTTACGAAAAGGATAACTTCAGCATATAAACGACTTCTCGTTGGTGGGTACACTAGCATATCAGCCTAAATAGTCGACTGGGTAGAGGAGGCGCGGTTCAGAACCAGGACAGCGCCAGACACTCCAGATAATGACGGGCCAGAAATATCGTCTTTATATACACATTAGTGCGGCACCAGTCCAGTTTTTAATAAATTGATTCGCTAAACCCCATTTGAGAGATAATTACCATGTCCATGGAGTAAATAATCACGGCACAAACAGTACTTCTTACTAAATTAAACCGACAAGGTTATTATTCTCGCACTATTCCATGAATACAAACGTCTAAAAGTGTTCAATGGAGATCGTAACATTTCGGTAAGTCAAGTAGGCAGACATATATATCAACATAAACTATTCAGCACTGTAAAAACTAAACGTCCCCGTAAACAAGTAGGCTATCTTCTTATTATTTATTTATGTTAAAGTAATATCGGTTGTAATTAATGACGATTAATCACTTTTAAATGCTCCAAAAGCCTCCTTTGTCAAATGAAAGTTGGCCGAAATAAAAACGAAGACCATTATACAAATTTTGTTAAGTTCACTACTAAGTTCACCAAGCATTATCACTGCGGCTTGCTTAACTTTCTCGTGCACAACAAGCTGTCACACACAAGCGCGCAGGCTCACGCAAAGGAAATGCATATATTACGTTTAAGAACATTCAAAGAGGCTGTTAAAAGTCAGAACAGGTATTTACGACCTGAAAATTAGGCAGGTGTTTCAACAAATGAACCCACAATGTAATCGCTCCATCCCAGTCAAGAAATAAGTGACCCATTGTTCCGCTGAAAAACTGGATTACCGTAAACATGTTTCGAAGAAATTGGAAAATTACATTGATTAAAAGGCATATAGGCCTATACAAGGTTGATAAAAAACATACATTTACACAAAATATATGTTGAATTAAATTACAATTTTAGCGAGAAAAAACGAGAAACATTCATACATCTAACAAACTCATCAAAAGTATTATTTATGTGGTGATACCTAACAATGAGTTAATATCATTACAATCGTAAGGCAGCAATTATACCCAAAATGTCTTACGGACTAAACGATCGGCCAAAAACAGTTAATATACGCAGTAAGTTTCTCAGATAGGAAAAAACAGTTTCATACATATATTAGTTTTTCTGAGGGGTATAATTGCTTCCACCTCCACATAATGTACATTAGATATTTACATGTCAGCCTCTTAAATTTAAAATATAACTGTGTGTTCTGGAAAACGTTTTCTGATAAAATACTCCACCGCACCCGTACAAAAATATCTTACCAACAGGTAAAGACACCACGGGTTTACATAATTATTTTGTAAAGGTTTGCTGAAAACATGCATTAATTCCCCTTTTTGAAATAGTATGGCAAATAAGTAATGGCCTTCTGATCCATATATTTCAAGTATAGCAGCGTTTTGTTCAACTTTTGTCCTCTTTTAAAACGTGGGCTTGCTCATGTATTCCTCCATTGTCTACAAAGGAAACAAAAGAAGATATCAAAACAGTTACTTTTAATGCGTCAGCACCATTGTTCTCATCAATACACTGCAGTAGCATTCATCGAATTGCCTCTCATTGACGGAGGCTTCCCTTTGGGGGAAATGGGAGGCCAACAAGTGAAGCAAAATGGCAGGGGGTGAAAACACGTTATAGCCCCTGTGTTTGATCCATGACAGTACCCGACACAGACATTGGGGCAGAATCTGAATCTGAAGATGCGGGCTTCGACCTGATTGGCCATGAACACAAGCGCCCTTTTAACGAAAGGCCTGTACATTTCTTATTTCAATTGGCATTGTCAAAGAACGCACATGAGCCAATTGAAGTCAATACAAAAGTATCATCTGTATATGAATAGAATGGCGTTTTTATTGATCACATTTATTGAGGTGTTGTTTTGGTTTGGACCACCATTTAACAAAGTTAGGAAAATCCACAGGGCTTAGCAGACAAAAACTCATAGCATTAAGATGACAGTTGTATCCAATCATTCCTTAGTATTCCAGAAGGGTCAGTTATCATGAGCATCATGATTCAGTTAAGATAATTTTGTTAAACTCAATTTGCTCTGTATCTGGAAATATCAGGGATTTCTACTCATTCTGCCCTGCATTTGAACCCAACACCCATCACACACACACAAACACGTGCACGCAAGTGTGCACATACACAAGCACATTGCGTTGTGATGTCGACTCACACCTCATCCCTCTTTCACCTCACCAGCCCTTCGCCTCCTATCAGATGCCCTCGGGAATTGCAAATTACTACAAAGAAGGCTGACTTCACTTCAGGCTATACGGCTCACCTGACTCCCTACTCCTCAATGAAACCTAGATCTTCCCTGCTCTCTCTACAGCCGAACACGCTGTGTGGGGTGGTAGGACTGCTTTCTCATATCTCTTTCCCAATGCAGTACCCGAGCTGTGCATGCAGTGAACGCTGAAAGTCACGTGTATGACGCAGAAAGTTTTCAGATGACGGGCAGGTTTTTTTATATGACAACAATGGTGGATCTTGAGAGTGTGGCTTTTCTGGTCATTATCTTCTTTTGCTAAAAGCAAGTGAAATCAAACAATACACCGGTTACGAAGAGGTGAGACAAGCTTTTCGGAGCGAGAGAACCGATTGACATCTGTGATGCATCTACTCGGTCATTAATACCTTTAAAGGTTATTTAGTTATGTTGATGGTCCTACTGCAATTTAAAGTAATCAGTTTTACAGTTTAATTGCACTGCCTAGTTTTGTATTTAAAGAAACTATAATAATGTTTATTAATCGATGCCATTATGGCCTGCTCTGGTTGTGCACTGGGACATGATGATGATGAGTTTTGTTAACTACTCCCTCTGGCCCACAATGGGTTTTGAGCCAGTACTAGGAAGGAGGAAAGCCTGATAATTCAATGCCTGGGTCATGGTCAGCTCAACAAAACTGCCAGTCAGGGCAACGTGCCGCCCTGCGCCACGCCAACTTGGTTCTGGGTCTGGTTGGATTTGCCAGTGGATCAGGGATATACTCTCCCATGGCCGACTTTTCATATCTGTCTCCCTACCTAAATCACAACCAGCCAATGAAGAAAATGCAGCCTGTGTGTGATATCAAGTGACAGGATTAAATAGTACTTTGTGTTAATATAAAACACATACATTAATACTTAGGATTCTTGCTATTGGTTGTAATATTATCGATATAGAGGAACATAACAGCACTTCTCCGTAGGGATTAATGTCTATAACTGTAAGACGAATACAATAGACTTAAACAGCTGTCTTTTGTCCATTTTCTTTTTTCCCGTCTCCATCATTTCCAAGCCTATGGATTTCATATCAGTTTGTTACTCTGATATTAGATGTCTTTTCTGCACAGTACCTGTATTGTCTGTATTCCACCAATCAGAATCAATTTTTAGTTTGAGGCTATATAGCCGTTAACCTGAACTCATACATTTCCACCTTGTGATAGGGCAAGAAAAGCCACAAAGGCATTCATTTTGGTTAATAATTCATACGTTTAATGGCTGGATGGTTTTTTTAAAAGCCATCAGGGATGCCAAAGCTACCAGCTTCATCCAAAAGCTACACTCAAAATGTCAACCTCAAAACATGTTGGCCCTAAAATCAATGAATCAATAAAATATGTCTCTCCCTGCCGTCTGTTTTGACAGGCGAGTTTCTGTACACTCTAGCCCTGGTCTGCATGATTTGCATGCACACATTTGATTTTATTCATGTTACCCCATTGCTTCCAGTTTCCCCATCCCATAGGTCTTTGTCTAATTTACTGACCTCCTGTAGCATGTCAGACTCCTCTATGGATTTAACCACCAGCAGCTTGGAGGTTTCCTGAACTTCTCCACCCAGGAGAAACTCATCCAGGATGAAATAAGCCTTTTCAAAGTTAAAGATGATATCCAGCTCACATACCTGTAGTGTGTGGGGGGGGGGGGTACATTTAATGACAGTTGAGTGACCATATCATAATCCCAGTAAAAAGGGATACTAAAACCCTTATTGCCACTCACTTGCGTCATTACCATCTGGTTATCTATGCTTATGATGACATTCTATTACATATGTTGCCAAGTTTTTGAAGCTGACCTGTCAGCAACAGAACAGTAGGCATCAACTGAAATATTTCAGTAGGTCATTGCAGCTTTGAAAAGCATAACTTAAAATTTCCCATTTAAATAAGTCCATCGTAAACATTGAGTTCAAGGCTTAAGTTGTGTGAGCATCCCATCTTAAATTAAAGTTTTAGGTATGTAGAACTTTCGCGATTTACTTAAAAGGAGTTGTACAGCAATTGCTTGTTTGTCATAACAATGTCCTCAATAAGTGCTCCACTCACAGTGCCAAAGTACTTGTCCAGCAGCTCCACATAGCGATGCAACACCTCCAGAGCCAGAAGCTCATTGTCTTCCTGCTCCAGACCAGTGCAGAAATACAGGCTGGCATACCTGTAGGGAGAATACCATTTATCAATAATGACAAACAGCTACATGCTTATAAAATTAGATGAATACAGGTATTGGCGATGACTACTGTATAGGCTTAACACAAACACAAACAACAAACAGGAGAACAGACATGCACGCGCACACAAGGACGGGCGCACACCGACAATCTCACACATACTCACTCGCATGCACTTGCGCTCACACACAGGCACAAGCACAATCTCACACATACTCACTCACATGCACTTGCGCTCACACACAGGCACAAGCACAATCTCACACATACTCACTCGCATGCACTTGCGCTCACACACACGCACAAGCACAATCTCACACATGCTCACTCGCATGCACTTGCACTCACACACACGCACAAGCACAATCTCACACATGCTCACTCGCATGCACTTGCGCTCACACACACGCACAAGCACAATCTCACACATGCTCACTCGCATGCACTTGCGCTCACACACACGCACGAGCACAATCTCACACATGCTCACTCGCATGCACTTGCGCTCACACACACGCACAAGCACAATCTCACACATACTCACTCGCATGCACTTCTACTCACACACACGCACAAGCACAATCTCACACATGCTCACTCGCATGCACTTCTACTCACACACACGAGCAAGCACAATCTCACAGCCGCTCCAAGTACTCCAAACCTCTTGTAAACGATCTTCAGGTCTCTCCAGTGGAGGAAGTTGCAGGAACGGGGCGAGCGCCCTAGCACCGCCACGGTCATGTCCCGCACAATCTTCTTTTTCTCACGCTCGGTTATGGGGGTGAACCACTTCTGCAGCCGCAGCTTCCCCTGACGACTGAAGAGCAGCAGGAAGCGCATCTGTAGGGGGCACACAAACCTGCGACTCACACATGCAGCCAGACGGGCACAGAGCGGAGCAAAGTCACACAAAGGCATGGCTGGCATGAGTTGTTTTTGAAGGTGTGGTTGTAGGTACCGTTTCACCATTCTCTGCGGCCAGTCTGGATTGCATAGCACCCTGATTTGTTGCTTTTAGAGAGTAAGATTAAAATTCCACTACTGTTAACTGGCCTGTTCTTACTTCAAACTCTTGTATCAGCAATACAAAAATACATGCTACTATGTTATTAATTCGAGAATTTACAATACAAGATTTTCATAGTTATTTCAGAATAGTAGATACAGCTCTTTGTAACATGTAGTGAGAAACGTTGTATGCTTTCCATTTGATCAACAGATACAGCTATTTGTGCATTAATAGCTCAGATGTCACAAGGAGCTGGTTAGATGCTTGTATCGCCAATGCGTTTTGGCACACAGGATGCCTGACTCGGAATCGAACCCGGGTTCTTTCACCGCCAAACATGAGACACAACCTCTGACAAAAGAGAGACAATTAGCTAGTTCAGCTAAAGTCCCTAGCTGACGAAACAGATTGTACTTGTCTTCGACTCCAGGGAGTGACGTCACTGTCCGTAGTGAACTTGTTCACAAACATGCAGAAATAAGACAATAAGCATGCTACAAAAAAATTCCCGCCCTTTACTATAGTCACAACCCTGACCACTAATGCATGTAGATAAGATAGGATTCAATCCACACTACAAAACAAGGCTGTTTGCAAATCTGAAGCAATGTGTCCAAGTTGGTAAATAAAAGCAACGGTGTGAAATCTCCAATGCATTAGTCTCCTCTGGCTTTACTGACAACAGCCCCATTTCGCACAATTGGCTGTTTGACGACTTACGTTTTATTTCAGCAGCAACTCAAGCACCTCCCCCTTCCATAGACGTAAGCATTGATTTTCACACGACGTCACACAGTTTATTAACAGGAATTACAGCCAACTTCAAAAATACAAGGAAATAGTTTTCATGTCTTAAACACACTTTCCTACTAGACAAGTATCTTGTTAAAATAATCTGAATTATTTATGCACTAAATAATATATATATATATATATATTCGGCACTCTTTGTCAGCATGTAGAGTAAATTGTTTAAAATGATGTGAAGTTTATGAAGCTCAATGACGCCTCGTTTGTTGCACAAGTATTCCAGACATATCACTAAAGGTGTATGCGCTCCATTCTGTTTTATCTAAAGTTATCCTAGAATTAGAAACAAAGCTGCTTTGTGCTCGACGCTACTGGCCTGGTATTACTACTTTATCTTCAGACGGCGAACCTAATAAGTGTAGCATAAGAATAACACGAGCATGTCATTTAATTAGACCATTTAGATTGGTACGCCCAAGTTGCTTCACCGCTGACTTGCGTTGTTGAGATCTTTGTAAATGCATATTTTTGTTTGTTTGTTTGTTTGTTTACGTATATATATATATATATATATTTAGCAAAACTGTGTTCATTGTGTATTCTTTCACTAAACACTAAATTGTTTAACGTTTTTTTTAAGGATTTTGTTTAGGAGTCACGTTCTTTTTTTCTTCCAACTTAGACAATAATACCGCAAAGTGACACTCGTGAAGGAACGCGTAATATAATCATACTTATTATGTAGCTACGACAGATTGGCGAGTACACCACCTTAAGTACATGATGCAAAGGACAGCTTCCGATGTAGTGGTAAATTATGGACTGCATTTAATAATTTACTTCATTTCAGCACTTGAACTTGCGAAAATATCCACACGTCATATTATTATTATTATTTTTTTAAAGAATGTTAAATAATAGTGAAACACTACATTTTACAATTTTGCCTGTCACTATAATTACCCAACAAACACAGGTGAATGAACCTGTCGGAGGCGCATTGGTTCAAGTTTTAACGCCTCTACTGGTTTGACCCCTGCGAAAATAGCATGGTAATAAAACAGACTTACCATTATCGAAGACAATACGCAGTTCAACGTGGATTGTTCAGATATTAATCCAATACCAAGTACTTTATTTCTAGGACAGGTTCACTACTTCGAACGCAAGCATTATTGTCGTCCTTCCCAGAATTCTCCGAACAGAAAGTTTCGAAACTCCTCCTTCTCCGGCCAATCCGCTGCGGAATTGCTCCTCCCGTCAACAGTGCGCACACCTGTAGTACAGTTAAGACGGAGTTGCTTCATGGCCGCGCAAAATCTACACAATGGGTTTAATAATATTTTGTGGTCTATGGGATTTTATCCAACTAATTCCATATATACCCTATGAATAGATCTAGTTTGTGTTAAACTTTTGAGCAACAGGCAGTGGCATACAAGGGATGAAGGATAATTATTTGACTATTATGAAAACGTAACCTTAATTAACAACTATTATTTTAATTTGTTATTATTTGGGGTAGTTTTTTTCTTCTTATAATACTACTAATTTATACGACTAGTGAATATGTTACCTCTGAGGTACATATGGGGAGGGACATGTGGAATGTGAAAATGGAACCTTAATGGAAGCAGTTTTAATAGACTTTTTGTAAATGCCCGGACGAAGCTGCCTCCTTACCTGGCGATACTCCAGTTCAGCTTGTTTGGAGCTGGAAAAACATATACTTGCACTCTCATCTGATTTTAAAGTTCATACTTTTGGCACCGGATCCCTTTAAATTGATGCTCCAAAACTACCGGTAAAAAAGAGACGTCACTGAGAATTTAGGGGCTGGCTGGTCACGAAAGAAAAAAAGAAAAAAAGAAACTAAGTAGGGATATGATAAAAGCGGGTCATTCTCACACGCACCGCTGGATGGCCGATGCTCTCACCCAACCTCTACCCGAACACTTGAGATTCGTTCGGTGGTCAAGCATTGCATGCCGTGGAAGCGCCAAAGCAACGATGTCTCTGTATCGAAATAGTGTGTGGTTTTTAAAGGGAATGAATGAATACACGAGGTAGGTAATGATCTGTGTTATGTGTATGTGCTTGTTTGTCTTTAACTATACGAATCCAATGTTTAATTGTGTAACTTGTGCAAATCATTGATACCTATTTTTTGTGGCAGATGCAGTAATTTCAAAGAAAAGAAAAAATGAATCCTTTTACATTTTGTTCTCTCTATTTACTTCCAACTCAAAAGCTCAAAATTAAAAAGCAATAAGAACCTGATGTGAAGTTAATCGATATATACTTTTCCTGCATTCGGAATAGGTCACTGACCAGGATTATTAAAGTTGGCGTGATATAGATATAGATCTAGATATAATTACGGACTTTTATAACGGGTTTATTTTCCATTGACTGTATCTAGCTTTTTATTTGTGGCGTATTACTCTTGACACTGTCTGTTACCATGCGTCGGTGTTACTTGGAGGCTTTAATACTAACTCAAAACATCAACTGTTTATTAACTGTAGCAATTGTAAATTAGTTTTTGGTAAACTTCGCTGGGCTGGCACGCTTTTGGGTTTTTTTGTGTTATAAAACACACAGTCTCGTGGCAGAAAATCTAATCATAGTGTTATTATATTAAAAAGTATTTAGTATAGTTATTATGATATCCAGATTCATACATTGTCAGAATTTTTTTTGTGTGTTTTTGAACAGAGGCTGGTCTGACCCACACAAACTAGGCCACAAAGGAAAACACTACAAACAGAGCATGCATTTACCGAAAGGAATCCACGCCACTATGTTCTCCCTTCATCCCCCACCCGTCAGAAAACCCACAAGACAATGTCCCCATAGACTGGTTCAGAACCGAACAGTCTGTTGTTGGGATGCCAGCCTCAGATGTGTTCTGTTATTAGTTTGCCCAAGTGATGAGGCATGGCCTTTAATCCCAAGATAAAGAAAGGAAAGAAAAATAACTTAAGTAAGAAAAAGAGGCAAATAATATAGAATACTGAGAAAGGAATTCTCCATGTCAAATCCGATATTGAGAAAGGAAGTTCTCAATGTCAAATCCGATATTGAGAAAGGAAGTTCTCCGCGTCGATATTCGAATTCGTTGCGCCAATTATTTTCTTTACTTTGCAGTTATAACTCAGTGCCATTGACCTCTCGGTCCACTTTGACTCCAATTTGTCTGTGACAGGAGCTCCTTTGAGTCTGCAGCCAAGCGTTTTGTGGAGAAGGACCTGGAGGTGTCCTTGGCTGGGAAATCATTCATGATCACTGGCGCCAACAGTGGGATTGGGAAAGCAGCAGCCACTGCAATTGCTAAGAGAGGTAACAAGCCTCTCAGAGAGGAGTCTGAGCTTTGGTGGTTACACACTGCAATCGAAAGTTGCAGCTTTGAAAGGCAGCGCACACCGAAACGCATCACTTAAAGTAAAGTTTTTTTTCTGTAGATGTGCCGTCAGTTATTTTGACCGCCATCTGTTTTGGTTCCCCGCCCTGTCCCAGGTGGTACAGTCCACATGGTGTGCAGAAACAAAGACAAAGCTGAAGAAGCAAAGGGGGACATCATCCGAGAGACGGGGAACAAAGTGAGTCGGAGGTCCTCAACTCAAGTCCCACAGCAAGCAAAAATGATAAGATCATTTAAATTATAGTGTTCCTCATAAACTTCATGTCACCATCACTATTCAATTTGTTATGGTTAAATATTAGATCAAATCTGGATCAGATTTGATGTTACATAAAACTATAAAATAAATAAAAATAACAATTCTATTTTTTATATATATATATATATATATATTTTTTTTTTATTTTTTTTTTATATTATTATTATTATTATTTTTTTATTTTTTTAAGGAAATTTATATCCATATCCTGGACTTATCAGAAACCCGGAAGGTGTGGGAGTTTGCAGAAGCCTTCAAGAAGAAAATTAAATCTCTCAATGTTCTGGTGAGTACTTAAGACCAGTCCTCCTCTCTAGTGTGAAATAGAAAACAATAATTGGTCCTTCTGCATACTTTTGAAACACAAAACGTTTCCTTCTCTTGTTTTTCCCGTTTGCTTTAGATCAACAATGCTGGAAGCATGCTGAACCAGCGGGAGCTTAATGCTGAAGGCCTGGAAAAGAACTTTGCCTGCAACACCCTGGGTAAAAACACTTCTCTTGCTCAGACTTCAGGCACAGGACAGGCAGGTCGAAACAGTCATCGTCAGGGTATAGCTTGAGATATTGGGCTATGAACAAAGCTATACCTTTCACCGATCTTCCCTCTGGCACTATTTTGTATGACAACAGTAGGAATCTAAGAATTGTTAAAAATAAACTAGTCTAATAAATTGGATAAAAATGAATAGTCAGTGGTATAATCATAGGATCTGAGTTGCTCGGAAAAAAGACTGAGGTTGCAATTGCAGTTGTCCTTTATGGTCGTACAGCTTAGTGGCATTTAGTGGCACATAGGTACTCAATGCAAAGTAGTGTGATTGAGGGTTGTGATGGGATCCTCTCCCAACCCTAGGAGTGTACATTCTCACCAAGTGTCTGATTCCTTTACTGGAGAAGAGCAGTGAACCCCGGGTGGTGAGTATTCACAAAGTCCATCTGTAACCCACTGCAGAGAGAGTGTTCATGACTTTAACTAAATAAGTCCATCTGCTCCCTTGAGAAGTACGCTTACACACGGCAGTCAATCCTGTGCGTCCCATCACCACAAATGTACAACAAAATGGACAGCGCACCGTGCTGTACGTAGGCTCTTGAGTGCTGTCATATCAATTAAAACTAATTTGAAAAACGAATTTAGCTAAATATGTTGCTTTACTTTATATGGTGGGGAATCGTAAAAGAAAAAATATTTTGTAACTATTTATACATGGATCTAACAAACACATGGCTATAGGGAGCGTCCATGCAGCTGACTATGACTTCTAGACATCTGTGACTCGTTACCTCCCAGGAACTCATATTTGGCTGTTGCAAGCATAAAAATAAAATGGCCACGTCCACTCCGTTTACTCATTCAGCTGTGCTGTGCTCTGCAGAGACGACACTCGCTCATTATCTCTGTCTCTCACTCCAAACCATGATGCTGGCCTGGACGCGAACGTGGCCCCCAGATTGTTGTGTCCTCTGGAGTGATGCTGGTTAAGAAGCTCCGCATCGGTGACCTGCAGTCAGAGAGGGGACGCTTTGATGGCACCATGGTCTATGCGCAGAATAAGGTAAATTGGGCCAGACGGGGTTGCCAGAAACATTCCTACACCGTGGAGCAGAGTCTTAGTGGCAAATCTCTCAGAATAGGGTATTCACGGCGTACCCAGTTTCAGCTACTTTTTTGGCTAAACTAAAAAAAAATATATATATATACTTTTATGGATACCTTCTTTATTGGTCTGGTAGTTTCTTTCGACTTACTAGAATAAATAAACCGCAGGGGCAGTGATGTTTTCACATCCAAATTTATTCACTAATCTGAATTTACGCAATCCAAGATTACTCACTGCTTACACACCACTGCCCACAACCAAAGGTCCTTTACTGTGACACAGTCACACTATGTCATTCAAATGAGACAATTACCAACAATTTATAAGGACGTTAAATAATGTGTACATTCAACAAATTCAGTACAAAGGGCAAAGCGTGGTGCTCCTAATGTAGCAAAGAGGTTTGAAATGTCGTAGAGGTCTGAGTTGACACGCTACTGGTGGACTTTCAGTTTTTAGTCTAGCTACTGAATCATTCCCTTACTCACATGGTCTCTTTGGAATGTCTTCCAGAGGCAGCAGGTGGTGATGACTGAGCAGTGGGCCAAGATCCACAGTAACATTCACTTCTCTGTAATGCACCCGGGCTGGGTCGATACCCAAGGTACCAATCCAACTGCGTAAAATGTGCCCTGTAGGGCCAGAGCAGCCTCTGCTTTGTTTCTGTATTTCATCGTGAGCAAAGAAACCCTTGATGGAATACGACCGGACATCTCTTAATGTCTCACCAAGAAATGTAGATATTTGTTTACTAGCTTTCCAATTTTTAATTTAGATAGCAGACTTTCATTTCAATAACCACTTAACCTTCCAGATGCAGGGCACAAGGCAGGGTATAAACGGGATGGAAAAGCAGTCTATTGCAGGGCAGGTGACACACTCACACAGCCACAGAGCCAGAATTGAACCCAGGAGCTCTGAGGCACCAACTCTAACTGCCACCAGTGCCTCTTGGGGCAGCAGACATGTTGTGTCCTGCTGGATGTACGAACGGAAAGAGAGAAACAAGTTGCAATATCTCACAATTTTGTTGCAGGTAAAACGGAGAACCGGTTAATGAAAACAATGTGAGTTTCTGTTGTGGGCTCTCTCTTAGCGATTGCCGAAGCAATGCCGGATTTCCACCGGTCCATGAGGAACAAACTGCGCAGTCCAGAGCAGGGTGCAGACACTGTGGTCTGGCTGGCGGCGTCCGAGGTTGCTGGCACCATGCCCAGCGGCCATTTCTTCCAAGGTACAGAGAAAATACATAGAATCCGACGCAGTTTAGCATAGTAGAGGTAATGTATAATTATGGATGCATGTTTTGTTGCGTTATTGCACTTGCAGACGTTACAAAGCTAATGGACTACACGAAAGAGCTGTGACCAAGACACATGTGGCAGCAGTGTTTTAGCAAATTATAGCAATTTGTAGCAAGTAACAACGGAGACGGTGGTACAGCCCGTGAACCACAAACGGTATCATCGGGTATCGCACAGTTATAATATCCATGTTCGCCGCCATCTGTCCTTGCATCACCATGGACCTCAGAGAATGGTGCAGTGTTGAACGAGGTTGTGACGAGTGCAGGGGAGCACCGTGGAGAGGACGTGGCTGAATGCCGCGATTAACGGTGGGGGACGGAGGCTGTGGGGCCCTGGTTGTCCTGGCTCTGATCCACCGCAGCTGTCCGAGTCTGATGTGCTCAGTGACAGATAGTGCCAGTGAGGACAGTGCCTCTCGAACTATGAGATCATTCTTCTCCCTGAGCGTAAATGACAAGACTAATGACAAGACAATACATCGACACAAAACAGGCAAAACGCGTCCATCTGTGTGTGTACAGTATATGTACTTCAAAGCAGAAGCAGAAGAAATGTTTTTCATTCGAGTTTAGCATGGAGCCTGAGCACAGAACACTCAGTAGTGTTGTCACGGAGAAACAAACAGACTGCAAAAATATTTATATACAAAGTCACTGTGTCAGAATACATTAAGGTCTGGCTGTTGGAAGTATGCAGTGATAAAAGTAATCTTGTACTTTTATTACCGCATACAAGTCACAGATACCATCGACCAATTGCCTGAATCTGTGTTTTAGATCGCAAGGTGGTTCCCACCCATCTGCCTCTGGCCTGGACCCACAGCTCTCTGGAGCAGAAGGAGCGGTTCATGGCCCTGCTGGAGGAGCTAGCTAAGTCCTTTCAGCCCCACTGAGATACCAGCGCGGGTCCACAGCCGGATATGTTCAACCCACTAAACACTGCACTGAGACCGGAGATTCCTGGATTTACTCCCACAGCCTCCGCGTACCTTGTTTCACCGGACTAAAAGTGTTTTTGAGTTCCTAATACAATCTCATCATTTACCCTGAATAATCTACATGGGCGGGATCCGTTTTTCCCGTTAGCACTGAAACCAGAGTGGAGGAGATCACTTGGACTTGAGGGAGCGCAGTGGGGTAATTCCTTCATAAAAGGCAGATGTTAGGATCCAAGATTAGGAGGCTTTCCTCGAAGAAATGCAGTGGCATGGAAAACAACTTGTGATTGTCCTAACCAACACAGCAGAAAAATATATGAGCCAGAAGCACGATTGTAATGAGAACCAAGTCTGTCGGACACAGGCAGGGTCATACACCATAGTAAAGAAACGTTCTAGTCCTTGAGGCCAGGGTCTAATGGTCCTCGTTCCCAAGGCAATCAGAACAACTTGGTTCATCATTTGGAGAAAATCTTTACACTCTGGTAATTTTCTCTATGGTAAGCTTGATGGGAAGGTGTGAGAATGTTACTCGTCTAGCCCCAAAACACATCCTTGCCCAGTGGCTTGGTTTTTCGCTAAACAGCAATACTGAACAAGCACATAACTAAGTTACTATCATTTCAGTAATGCAACACTAAAATTAATTGTGGCCTCGCAACGTAAGAGCTTGGTGCACAGCATTCGTTTGTAGGTCTTTGATTCAATGTGAAGGAGGTGGAAATTGTTATACAAGTGGCAAAGTTAGTGACGGATTTTGACAGAGCAGGAATTTATAAGCAGGTGGCTAGTTGTATTTAAAACGCTAAACGATTAAAACATACTGCTTCACCATGCGAGTATGGGGATTTTATTTTCATTTCCTGTCGCTAAAATAATAGGGAATTCCAACTTTAGTATCAGTGACTGGCTTACAGAAGTGTAGAACAGTCCTCTTCTGTCCACATCATGGTTTGTGTGTGTGTGTGTGAGAGTAAAACTCTTGGGAAAAAACAAAACAAAAAAACACTAGAGGCACTATAGGTATGTATAATTTTATTAAGTTTTTTTTTTTTTTTTACATTTCTTCTTCAATGTGTGTCTTACCCAAAGCCAAACCGGTTTGACAAATGGCAATAAGAAATTCTCTTTAAAAAATACATGTATAAGAGATACACACACAATATCATGACTTCCAGGGCCTCCGCAATATTACAACAGGTACACAAATAATGACCAAAAAAACAACAAAGCAGATGTTAGTTTCTGCGTGGTTTAATAATTAGCCAAAGGATTTTCAGTTTGTTAGACAAATTTTACCTCAGTCCCTAGCCTATCATAGGCACTGGAGCAGGAGCAGTTGCAAACTAACAGTTCTTGGACACGTGTTAGAGTAAAATACGTAGAAAAAAAATCGTAGCAAATCTTAACATGGTATCAAAGAATATCAGCTATACTCCCTGGGATCCGTTCAGATTAAATAACAGCAAGATCTACATCTGTACCAATTACAATGAGGAATAACAGTAACTAAAACACATACATCAAGATATAGTTCTTGTGTGGCCAAACGCAGAGGAAAAGGTAAGGTCAAGGTTTCTATTGGAACTGAATAACCTGTATTTACAGTAAATCACCGTGAGCCATTCGTCCGTGCCTTCGCCACAATGGTACTGGTGGAGCACGGCATCACGACCGCGCTTCAACCGCACATGCAAAAGTAAACCTGCTTTCACTGACTCCGTTCCCAAGAGAACTGGTCAAAGGCCACAGTATACCTTTCACATTTAGTTTAAAAAGTACCGCCAAAGAAAAAGCGTTTGAATCTCAATTGTACTGTAGCAACGTGTATCAAACATTCCTTCTCCTAGGCACATCTCCCAACAGCCGGAAAAAAAAAAAAAAAACATTTCCGGTCGGTCTCGCATCCCACACAAACCTTATTCCGATAATAACCCAATTGGGCAGAGTCAGTATACAAGCATAAATATAGGCTAAGGAGCTCAATATATACCAAGTCATCGAAAACCATTAAGCAATGCGAGTGGGAAGCGACATCAAGGTGTCATTTACCTAAACCGAAGCAGGTGTTAATCTGATCCTACCACAAAATCAGCCAAGTACAATATCTCAAGGACCCTACGCAACACAGCAAATTTCCATCTCACCATAGCAAGCCCAAAAACCCAACTTGGTAAAGTAGCATAATACTGGCTTACAATACCACAAGTTGTGCTATTCTCAGTGTAGGGGAGAGCCAAAGGAGTGTCTATATAGGCACCGATGGAGACGGCCCACATAGAAGAGAAGCAATGGTGGGGGAAATCACAGACACCATTAAATATTATGGAAAATCTGAACACCACTGGCAGTAGAAGGGGTTTTATGCACGGTGAATAAACAGTTCATGCCACTGAAAGGCGTGGGACATTCCCATTTAAGGCCCTTCTGGAGAGCACATCTGTCTCACACGTGACGCAGGCTCCAAATATCAACGTTTTAGACCATTGCTACACTTTCCTGCCTCTTAAAATACTTCCTTTAAATATTTAAGCCAACAGGTCACGAACCCAGAAGTACAGAGAATTTGTGTTTAATTTACATCAATTTCAGTAATAAATGAATTCAAAACGACCGGTGCGTAGAAGTATCCATTTGGAAACCAGTCACGTGTGGCAACACTGGACGTGACTGGGTGAGGGCAGGTGGGCCAACAGCGTGCCTCTACACAGACTGCCACTTACCTCCAATAGGTGGCCAATGCCTGCTTCCCCTGAGGCAACTAATTGCATTACAAAGTGAACTTTAAGGCCAACTAGTGAACAGGAAATAGGAACACGCCCCAGAAGGGGGATCCGACCCTACACAAAACGCAGTCAGAACAGCAAGGGCGTCCTGAACAAGTTTGGCGGTCCCAGCTTCATGCACCAAGAACATCCCCCACTATGTCCACCCAAGCGTCCAAAACCCTCCTGCTCTCAACACAAATATATATATACACAATTGTGCTTCAGTGATTCACAGCTCCCCTGTGAATTCGCTTCAGTCAGTCAGAAAGTGAAACCAGACCCCCCGTGTTGTTTTCTCGGTCGACCATTCGCGCCGAATGGGCAGAAAATCTGGTGGATCTGCAAAATAGGACAAGGTGTTGCCGACAGCTACACGGCAGCTTCTTTAATGCAACACGATAAGGCTTTCCTGGGCAGTTTGCATTTCACACCCTTAGGCTCAGTTCACTTTGCTGTGTGCGTTTACATGTGCATGTGTTTTTTCAGAGACTCCACCTTAAACTGGCTGTTAGTTTAGCATGTACCCGTCTGTGCGACGATCAGGTTAGAGGGGAAAGCGAAGAAAAGAGGACAGGGAGCAAACGATGAGGAGAGAGTTTCCTTGACAACCGAAGGCCCTTGAAGGACATCCGTCAGAGGTTGGGGTGGGGGTGGGGGGGGGAGGGAATAATCAGACAGGCGATGATGATTCTCAGCGTGGGGTGAAACCAGTTGCTATGCTGCACCCAACCACCTGCGTCATGTCCCAGATCTGTAGGTGAGACAAAGCAGAACGTTTGGTCTTTTGAGTTCACAAGGGCATTCCTGTTCTAGAGGCTAAGTGGAAGGCTGCCGCCGTGTCCAACATGGTAAAGCAGTAATTTCAACAGTACACTGTAAATGCACACGGGTTATCGATATAACATGCATAATGATTCTAAGCCTGTTGCATGCCACCCGTATCTGCATTCATGTTACATTCGGTAGGCATATATATCACTCTTCACAGCGATAACATTTTTTTAAATCCTAAAGTTCAAGCTGCATGCTCTTAATTTCCATTTTGCATTGTGGCGTCACCCTGTGGCCAAAATGTTCTCTGCACACGTCAGCCGAACTGCGTGGCTTCCTATGTTCTCCGTGGGGATTTGTTTTGCCCCCACGCCCCCACTTGTCATTTGTGAGGCACTGCTTTCAACTTTAACAACAAGTTTGTGATTTTTAATCAAAGATTCAAATTCAGACTGAAGATAACAATATCTCTTGTATCCCAACAGAGGCAGGTATCTGCCTAGCATGAACCTAAAGCTGGTTTTAACAGGATCCATGTCATGCAAACTTCTGCATTCAGGTTCAAGTTCAAATGTATACCATATTCTGCACTCCAAAAGAGTAAAAAGACCAACTCTGTGGCCAGTATGGCATTCACATTAAAACTGTTACAATATTAAAAGGTGGAAATGATAGAAATGAATATGCATAATCAATACATAATCAATCACTATGGATGACAAAGGCTATGTTTGAGACTCCAAGGCCAAAATGCCAGAGTAAATCTGTACTCTTCTGGGGTTTTATCGTTACAAAGGTGGGTCATTAGTCATTTTCAACCTCAAAACCTTCATCAACAGCTAGCTACAGCAAAATATGAATTTTAGGAGAAGATCAAAGAAAATCAAAAAGCATTCACACTGAAATTGGATCCCGGTGTGCTGAAGAGAATAAATATACAGAAGAAAAGCTTCTGCTTGGGTCCCCCCAGAGTATGTAGATTACCAATAACTAATGAACCAAGAAAACTGCTGGTCTCACCTTGACCAACCGATCACCGCAGGTGACCATCAGGCCCCGGGACGGGTCCATGTCCATGTGGGCGATGTTGTGCTTGCCCTCGTGGAACGTGGCCAGGGCTGTTCGGCTAAACACACAGAGGCACACAGCTTGGGGGGGGTTGGGCTATGGTAGACATGGTTACGTCTGCCATGCCAAAGGGGAAGGCAGCGCGGTGGAGCTACACATTTATCTAAACTGTACATCACCTCGAAAGGATGGAAGGATAGGTGAACGTATACGGCTGATAAGGAGAATGGTGAAGAGATGAAGGAGAGAAGGACAGCAAAGGAGACCCAGGAAAGGCAGACAGAGAAAGACAGGGGGTTACACAGCCAACAGACGACGGGGAGGAACATGGCACTAAATCTGGGTCGTACTCTGTACTCACTCTTCATCTTTGATGGACTCGTAGCAGAGGTCGCACACCCGAACCTGGAACTCAAAGCCCATCACCGGGTACGTGGAGCGCTTGGAGCTGCACTTCCCACACACGGCCTTCCCACACTTCCTGCAGTGGTGCTGAGCACCAGAAACACACACATAGACAAAAAGAGGTCAACCTGAAGCGAAACAACCTGGGCAACATTGAGAGTGGACGTCTTCTTCTGGCTTCTGCCCACCTGACGCAAGCCCAGGGTCTTAGTGTCCCACATCTGCTTGAGGTTCCAGAAGAAGGGCTGCTCACACTTTTGGCAGGAGTCACTATCCAGCCACTGAGGGGCCTGAATGAGGGCGCAAGGGAGGAAAAAAGGTGAGAACTTGAGGAAATGCAGGAGGAAAAATTGTCCCTCCAACTCTTAACATGGGCCAGTCCGAGGAAAAATAGCCAACAGTCATCATGAGATCAAGAGGCAAAGTGCCATAGATCATATCACTATTTAAAAACACCGGAAAAATGGGAAAAGCACATCTACCAGAAAAACACCAGAGGGCGACGATGAACTCAAACATGTAACCAAGGAGACGAATGGAATGCGAGATGTGAAATTAGTCCGCGTGTGACTCATAGCTTCCTACACAATGAAGAGTACATCATCTAACTGTTTCCATGAGGCTGAGAATTGAGGGAACGTAATGGTCAGAGAACCAGTGTCGAAATGGACCGAGAGAGCGGTCCACTGCGAGGATTCAGCCAATCCCAGCACGTTTTATACTAATCCTGAAGACTCAAGAAGGTTACCAACCTTACCCACACAATGCCATGTTATTCACATGTAAACTGCAGATCAGGCATCTTAAATGTTCTAAGTGTTCTGCGTGTACCTCCTCCCTGGGGGTGTCCATGTTCCACACGGTGATAGCACCATCGGAAGAGCAGGAGACCAGCTGTCTTGTCAATTGTAGGTAGCACACCGCCTGCACACGCTCGCTGGAACAAACCAGAGCAGAGAGACACGCTTAAACAGGAAGACAAGAGGGAGAGCAGCGAGACAGGTGTACCCAGGTGGCTGTAAAGACAGCCAGGTGGGCAAGAAGAGGATTAACATTGCAGACGCCCCCAGCTACCCGTAAAGACAGCCCATTGACTTGTTCGTTAATTAGGAAGAATCAATACATTTTAATAGAAACATTATTATTTTCATCTTGGAAAACCTTCGACTAAATGCAGAAGATCCAGCCTAATCTTACTGGTGGCCCTGCAGCAGCAGCGTGCGCCCCTTCCGGCCCCCGATGTCCCACATGATGACGCTGTGATCCGACGCCCCTGAGAACAGCAGCCTGTGCACAGGGTCCCACCACAAGGCGGTGATGTTGCCTGGCTCAGAGATGAACAAAAGGTCAACATTCACTATGAAAGTAGCAATAGTGCTGGCAACATCACAACAGGACTCAGTTGTGAGGACATTACTCATCCAGTTATTTCCAATACAAAGATAGAAAAACCTCATCGCCTCCACCCTGGAGATCCGTTTTAGCATACAGAAACGACATTTATTGACAAGAGTAATGTTTTACAGGGGCAGTACAAAATATGCAATATGAAACTGAAGAGAAAAAATAATTGCCAGGATACACATTTCAGTCTGCTTATTCAGACAAAGAAAAACCAAAGGGGGAAAAGGCCATAGCTAGCTAAGTTAATCAGGAAACCAGAAAGGAGAAACAGCCCGGCAATCCGGCTTGACTGAGCTATTCCATCCTTAGTTTGCAACACTTATTTTATTAGCTTCCACTTCTGGCTTTCTCTCACTCGATTTGCATCAGAAAATCCTTACTCCACACACACACACACACACACACACACACACACACAACACAGACACACACGCTCACACACACGCTCACACACACGCTCACACACACGCTCACACACACACACGCCCACTTCTGCAGCAGCAACACATAAAATCCTGATGACCCACACGGCAGTACATCGTGCAAAAAGGGGACCTGCTGCAGATTCTGTCTCACTTCAATCGCGTTATCACTATATGGAAAGCAAGTTTCTTCCACATTCTCAGCATGGTAAGGAGTTTTACTTCCCCACCACTTCCTCTTTCACCCACCTTGACGGCAGAAACGCAAACATGCATTTCCGCAGTTATGCATGTCACGACGGCACAGTTGAGGCTTGTGACACACCGCAACAAAACCGTACAGTTCTTCTCACAAAGTAACATCATAAGCCACAGAGGAAGTTGTGCAGGCCGACAGATTTATGCCTGTGCTTACCCTCATGGCCTTTAAGTGTAGTGATGGTGGAGTAGGTCTGTCTCTCCAGCTTCAGTAAGGTGATCTGGCCCGAGTGTTCACCTACAAAGGCATGCTGAGTTTCTTTATCATACCTGAATACTTGGTCAAGGATCTGGCCTGCGGAACCCAATGCAACCTTCTAGAGTCGGCAGACCAAGAGAAGAAAATACACAGGGCATACATACAAGCGTCCTATGAACACGAGGGGACGATAGGTACACGACGGGATGCCAATGTCATTCATGCGACCGCGAGTAACGCCGAGACTTAGCTTCCAGTCATATGCACATCCGGGCAAGGGAAAGGATACTGCAGGCAGGAGGCCGAAGAGGTGAAGTAGTGGCGTCCCAGCATGGTGCCGCTGCCCGTGCACATCCAGCTCACACATTTGTCATGCCCGGTGCTCACCATCCACTCGCTTTCCATGGAGAAGACGATGGCTGACACGCGGTTCTGATGGGCTGACCAAACACACATACTCTGACTTAGTAAGCAGTACGGTACATTTTACAGCCCAGTCAGAATCCTGCACATCTGATTCTTTCCATTTAACTGTTGGAAACAAACATGAAAAGCATGAGCACAGGGCACGGACATTCAAACTGGATTCTGCTTTCAGCAGGGCAAAAGAACACCACATATCTCATAGCAATGTGACAGGCTGTGGTCGATAGCCAAGACGATATATTTTTTGAAAAGCTTAGGCTTATTGAATAGCTGGAAGAGGGTGGTGGTTACACATTGTGTTCGGCACAATCATAAAACAAGGCGAGGCACGGGAGTGTACAAGTTGAGCCATTGGTTGGCCAGGCTCCAGTGACACATCCACTTCCTGTTCCCATGCTCACGCTTGAGGTCTCAGAAATGTTGGGAAGTGCGCAGATGATTTTCTTGTGACTGAACTGGAAGCAGCAAACTGCCAGGCTGCACCGTATATTTCAAACTCACTCATTCCATTCCATCAGCTTACAAACCCCCTGAAAACACTGCATTTTAGATCCCAAACACTTTCACACTAGCCACTATAATGCACATCCATCCTAACATAACATTTTCCTAACATGCGATTCTTCTAACCTGGATATGTTTTTACAAGGGTCATCTTGTTAAAATCTTCAGAGATTTGGAATTCCTGCGGAGGAAAAAATAAAAAGAATATCAGTGACCGTGCATCTCTGGCACCGTTTATACGCCCCTATCAGAGATGCAGTGGAGAATTAGGAAGGTCTGAGCTTTGAGGAATAGGAGCACATGGGTTTCACGTTTGCTGCCCCTGTGTACATGCCCTGAAGTCTGCATGAGCCAAAGGGTTTGGAGCGAGATAGCGACATGAAAATTCACAACACAAAACAGCAAGCTAAAAACGCCAAGGAGAAAAATAGTCTTTCAGCATTTGACAACTTCTTTCCTCCATGCTGAAATATCTTCCAACACTCGATTGTTTAATCGCTTTAAGTGAAAATCAAAGGGTTCGGTGTCCCATGTACACAAATGTGTGGAAGAAATTTTATACTAAAATAAATTACTATAACTTATTATAATAATAATAATAATAATAATAATAATAATAATAATACATTTGGAATGCTGTTATTTGTCTTATGTTGATCCTAATTAGGAGGTAACCCTGCCATTGCAAACCCAACACCCACCCACAGGCTCAATACAAACATGCAGAGGTACTTGTCAGAGTAACCACGCTTAGTGCAACTGGTCATTTAATGCACAGCAAGCTACACAAGCTTTTGCCACATAAGCATAAGACAATGTGGAGCCAATAAACTGTTGCATCCCTAAAAATGAAAATAAATTGATGAATTCTGATAGTGAATTCAACAGCACAATCATTTGTTTACAAAAACATAGGCCGTGACGGAACCTCTAAATTCAGACTTTAATGACAGCTAACAACAAACGCATTTAAATTGAGTGAGATCATTTTACAGATTCAAACAAAGAACGGTGGCCCTGATACTCACCACAACGCCTCCATTGTCCTGGCCCACGAAGATGCGTTTACTCTCGTGATGGTAGCACATACATGAGCACGGCGCTTTGACAAAAAGAAGAATAGCTAAACGTGAGCGCCCTAGCATCCCTGGAACACCCTTGCAAGAGGCCTACACAAGACTGACTAATTAACATGAAAAACAGATGATATTAACCCCTATTAAGTAAGGGGTCATAGCTACAGATGAAAACAAATCTTTAACAAACTCCAGTACCACACAAAAAAAGTCTTGTTAAAACAAGGCTCAGAAGCGGGGTTTTTGAAACATAAGAAATGAGGCGATTCAGACCCATTGTCAGACTTACAAGACACACTGTGGTAGATGCTGGGCCAATACTGCCCACTGTCCCGCTTCAGCCATACTCGGATTGTTCTGTGAAAAATTTGAGTCGTTACATATTCACAAAGGATTCCGATTCAGAGAGAGAGAGGAAAAAACAAAACAAAAACAAAAACAAACAGTACAACCTTTTGTATTCACAAACTTATAAATTAGAGATTAGCGTCTAGGTCTGAACTCTGTTCCCCTAACGCAATATAATGAAACTGATTAGGAAATGCAAAAAAGAAGAAAAAAAGGTGTGTAGGTCGAAGTCGATTTGTACGGCAAGATGATACTAAATTATTGTACTCTAAATTATCTTTTGGCTTGGCGTAGATTTTCGTTGATTGCTTTCTTCACACCAGATGCTTATTAACGAACATGGAGCGAATTTTATATGTCGCGCAGCGAGTGAACTCCAGATCAGCTCATTGTAGACGCTATAATCGTTACTACGAAAAATTCAACATATGACATTTCTTTGTCCATGTCCTTAAAAAATAAGCTACATAACAAATTAAAAACTTTTAACAAACCTAAGCAAGAACTTTAAGGGGGTTTACAGAATTTAGTTTAAGATTTTTTGACAGAAATGCCTAAATGCTGGCTAACTTCATATTACATAAAACGCGAAACTGGATCCTAACGGTAAGAAGATAATGTAAGACTAATGAACCAACAGTAATTCCAGTCGTCCTGGAATAACACTTCGTTGACGCAGACCCGTCACATTAGCTTAGTAAAAAGTCAACGGTAAAACCGTTCTTGATATCGTTTGTCAAGTCAGGTATTAAAACAAAAAGTGGTACAACTGAGAGGATGGAGAAAGAGTTAGATGTATGTAGCAACTAAAATCCCATTCACATGACACAACTCTATAACCCGTTAGTGTTTCTTAGCCGGCAATTTACATGGATGGAAACTAGCAACAACGAAATCGCTAGCTGTCTTGCTACATATACAGGCAGTCCGCTAACCGACTGGCTGGCTATTTGTGTTGTTAGGCAAATAGAACAATGTTGAGAGGACGCTCTTTTCTGTGATACAGTTGGCAAGGTAAGTGCCTTGCTTACCTGTCTTCGCTAACCGTGATCACCCCTTCTTCTTTCGGTATTATGACAGCTGCATTAACCGCGTCCTGGTGTCCCTCGATCTTGTTTAGGAGGACGGGTCTAGAGCTTTGAGGCCTCGAATGAATCTCCGCCGCCATGTCTCTGTTTTCTTTTCTTTTTTCCTGTAGACGAGGCGAATCAGCTGACAACTGGGGAATTTTAGCCGTATTGTTTGGTAGAGTGAAGCATCAACATTTCCAGGCTGGGCGGAGTGAAATTAACATTGATACCACGTAAGTTCTCTGAGGTGTGTGTGTGTGTGTGTGTGTGTGTGTGTGTGTGTGTGTGTGTGTGTGTGTGTGTGTGTGTGTGTGTGTG